>JBBPLX010000450.1:668-22485 GCA_038090015.1 Leccinellum albellum | reverse complement strand
AACAGGCATTACCAACAAGTCCATTAGAACAGGTCTAGGATATTAACAAGTCTCAATAGATTAACATTCAAGTCATGTGACGATAATCAACAACAATGAGATACAAAGAAAAATATATTAATCCAGTGGACAAACACAACCATCTGAACCGCCATCTGTCTGATCATCGTATGCATACCTAAACCATAATTATAACATGAATATAACAATAACTGAAATCTCTGAAATCACTTACTGTTCATCCTGTACCCATTTACGTCGCATCGATTCAAGTTTCGGTCCATGGTATGGGTGAGCCAATACCTTTTCCATCTCTTTCAACATGCAGAAGTAGTCCCGTCTATTCTTTTCAATAGAAACCTTATGGTTATCAACAACACCATACATCGCATACAAGTCTAGGAACCCTTTCATCTATAAAAATTAGGTAAATACAGAACAAAATATTCACTCGAACTTACGATTGCTGCTATGTAGAGAATCCCAGACAAAGGGACAGCGTCCTTGAAATCAACATGGTTGCGAAAGCTCTTAGAACCATTATGATAGAAACATCGCAGACAAGCAAGTCGTAAAGCATCATGAGCAAAATTTGATGTGCGTCCCTTGATAATTTCCATGAGAAACATTTGCAAAATAAAATAACAAATCAAACCAAATACGTTGGTGTCTTTTTTGCCTTGGAGGAATTGGAACATCTTTGAAAACTTTTGCGCTCTCTTCATAACTGATGAGCGACGTTCCTCCGTTGTCTTGGCATTTTCAGCTGGGACAAGCTTGTATTGTGTCTTGACAATGGCAGCTATGTCAGTGCGTAGTTCACTTCGAAAGGTATAAATGTCATTCCAAATCTAATAGAGGCGATCAGTACTCCCATAATGAGTATATCTCACGATAAACATTTACTAGCTCGGTCATCTGATGCTTGTATTGTCGAAAATAGTCTAAAGAAATGTGATCAGTTACGACCAAATAGTGTACGTATACTTACCTTTCTCTAGTCTCCATCCTTTATCAGCAAAGAAAGCCAACGCTTGAGTAATGACATCTATGCAGATTCCATTCACCGAATTGTTCTTCGATGGATATGGATCACTTAGAATCTGGTGGAGATGGAAGGCTAGTTTGGCTTCTCCTAGCACGGATTTCCACTGATGAGGGTAGAAATTGAGAAGCGTTGGATCATCCACATTCTTCTTCATCGTTCTAGTTCGCTTTCTTACGACATCCTCTCCATTCTGGCTATCAGATCCTTCGGCTTCGGAAAAGTTTTGAGGTGATGTGGATTGAGGACGAGGAGGGACACGACGTGTTGAATTGTCTAAGAGAAGATTAATTCAAGATTAAGGGCCAGACTATAAGACTCACAATTACGTTGTGGATTCAACGCCTGGCGTGAACCAGAATTGACCATATTTAAGAAATTTTGGGATGGAGGAACAGGTGCACGGTTCTTGGTATGGTGTTTTGCAAGGACATCGTAGGAAACATTCAGCTAGAACGTAGTCAGCTCTTCTTAGTGACAAACAGGTGGAAATATTAGTACTTCTTCCGTCAATGGAGCCTTTCTACTCCTACTGCCTCGAGATTGACCATAACGAGGACGTTGTTCAGGAGCCTTCCTACTCCTACTTCCTTGTGGAAGACCTTGATGAGGAGATGGTTCTTGCTCCTTCAAATAGAGTATTTAGTGAGCCTATGTCGATTGATAATAAAGCAACCTACGTCTTCGATCCTTAAAGCATGTTCTCTATGGCGTTGGGGATTAGGAGGATCTATCTGATGGAGCACCGCATCTGCAAATTGGTCCATGAATCCATTGGCCCTGTTGGCTCCGTTGACTTCTAAATTGAGATCGTTTCCAATCCTAGAGCTTTGGTCCATAGGTAGCCTGCCTTCACCTACATTGAAAGCCTGGCGAATTCTGGTCAAGCTTTCTGCCAAAACCACTCGCCTACGTTCAGCCTCTGTAGCAGCCTCTTCCTCATCCACCTCGTCGTCATCCTCATACTCCAGCATATACTGTTCATCTTCTTGCCCATACTCCATCGCATCACCGGGTCCGCCGTGGTCCTTATCTTTTCCCCATAGATCATTATCGTAAATAGTTTCCTGATCATCTTCCATGCCATCGTTACCATGACTGAGTGGGAAGTACATGCGGTCGACATCATAGGGCGGTAGTTCGGCATCAGCTATAATTATTTTCAGCGTAGCAAAAACAAAGGAGTAAAAATTCATACAAGGAAAATGGAGCGACCTTCCATCGGAGTCTTCATCATTCTCAGTGGCGTTCTTGTCTTCCGAGTCTGACTCCTTACCAGATGAAGGACAGTGTGGCAATATACGGTGAGACCGGATTGAATTGGCAGGCTGGATATTATGTTCCACCTCTATGGGACCAGTTCTAACATAAGTCGGAGGCATGATTATAGTAGTCTGAAAGCCAAAACGATCACCCAGATTTCCTGTATGGAGACTTGGATCTGGTTGACGAAGACCACTGCCTTCGCGATTCCGGACCTGGCCCTGAGTCTGTGACAGCTGAAAGGAAAACATTCATTCATCAATGATGAATATGAGTCGCAGTAAAAATATATATATATAACCTTAGCTTTCTTCATTTTGCTTGCAACTCTACCGACTGGTTGCCCTGAAGGTGCCAAACGATTCACTGGCTCGGAAGACGGCACTGTGGTCTTACGCTTCCTAGACGATTTTGTTGGACTTGTAATTGCTTCTCCAATGCGTGTCAGTTGTTCAATAGCACCACCTTGTCCAGCCCCTAGGCGTTGGGAAGCTCGTCGACGTGGAGTCGTGTCAGCCAGTTCATGTCGACGCTGGCCCACCATGCTGAACAGTGGTGGTGGTTGAATGTGTAAGCGAATGGGCAACCCAGGCAAACTTATGACTAATCCACCGATACGCTTTATATTCTGAATATAACAGTTAGTCATGATTTCCGTGGTGACAATGAGTCCTCTGACTTTGAATCTTTGATATGTACCAGAGACAAGTACTAAAGTTGGTTAGCCTCCGAGAGATGCAGACTATAGTAAAACTCTTTGTCAAAATATTTGTTTAGATAGAATGAATGTGCGTAGTGAGAACTGTTGTAAGCCGTTAGTCTAGAGTCAGCGACATCATCAAAGACAGGTATAGTATGAACATAAGAGCGTAGCTGATGTAAGGGAAGAATATCACCCATACGAACTCTGGAATGACGCATGGCTCGTTGGAGTATATGCATTTGGGTGTCAGGGTCAACCCATCCACCTTTCTGCTGAGGGGCTATATCAAGTCTTTCGGCATAGACCAGAAATTGGTTTGCCCACCACGGTCTCATACCTTTTGGAGGTACCGGTCTCATAATTAACTTAACTTCAGCTACAACATGTCCTAAGGTACTCAAAATCAGGATCTCACTGGCATGACAATGTGAAGATTGACTTGCCTGAAAGGCCTGAAGCTGGCCATTCATGTTTGCTATCGGTGGCAAAGATCCCTTTGTCATATCGGCCAAATTTCCATGAGTTGTCTTGAGACGGAGGCATGGCATTTATAGTTAACGCAGGACATAGTGACGATGGATCAAAAATCCCATGCTGCTGGATTCGTAGTTTGTACCATACTTCAAGGTCATCAAAGAATAAATTTGCATTCAATGGCGCATGTCTCTGATGGCTCAGCTTGTGTCCTGTCTTCTGTTGCTCCCGATCCAAGTAATCTGCCAATGCAGCTCGCAAATCCTCTAGACCAAACAGCTCCGCAGCGTCATCCACAGATATTCTTTTGATGGAGGGGTTATAGTTGAGATGGATAGCGGCGCAACCTGCAATAAAGGTCCGTGGTGGCCAGACTCTAGGCCCAGGATCAGCAGATTCCTCCAAATGTCTTGCCTTGGAAAAGAAGTCGGTTGACTGTGGGTGAGGCTCCCATATATCATTGACCTCCGCATTCGGAAGTTCATCAAGGTCATCTTCTCCTGAGTCGCCGACCCTACGAGGAGCAGAGGACATGGGAGCTGGACAAGTGGCAGACTGACTGATCTTGACTGCGTCATCAAACAAGCGACACCTCTCCAGACGGTCCAGAAACCTGCAAATTTGCGCATCATATTCTTGATTATTGCTTGCTTCAGCAGGTTCCTTGATTACGGTGATGTGTAGATGCTCCGTTGTGTCAGCAGACCATTGGATCGGTGCACCAGAGTCTACAGTGCTAGGAGCCAAGTTTTGCATGAGTTCTAGTTTTGGGATACAAAAGTGGGGTAAGACTTTCTTTGTTTTTGGTCCGCGACGAGCACCCCGAACAGTAATGATGTCCTTGTTGTCGTGGAAGACGGCTAGAGCATTGGATATCTCCAGCCTCATGTGCTCGCTGATTGAAGTTGCTTGTGAGAGATATCGAAGGTCCATGAGAGCTCGCAAAGCCCGAATGAATGCTGGCGGAGCAGCCCCAGCAATGATGGCAATGATGTATCTTTGAATCTCCCGCTGCATGCGTCCTGTAACCTGCTTCAGGTTGGAAATTCCACCTTTAAAACATCTAAATCCCACCACCGGCTGGAGAACTGAGTAACGAAAGTCAATCTCCTTGGCCCCCACCAAGTTAAGACACCATCGCAATTCATGATCATAGAATTCGCCATGACATTGGTGCAACATCTCTGGCGTGAGGAAGATACAAGGGTCAGACAGTGGCCAATCCCGCCAAAATGGCAAGTGTACCCCACTGAGTCGATATTGTTCGCATGCATCAAAAAAGGCCTGGAGATCTGATGGATCCGCATCAATGGAGTTGAGTTGAGCTAATGTTGTTGATCCATGTCTGGGTTCGTGACGGAAGGAATCGCCGAATTGCTTATATGAAGCGGTGGTAAGGTGGGAGGTGCGTCCTCGGACACAAGCAAGCATACCAGCTTCTAGGGTGTCTGCGATGTAGGCAGCTAGTGGAGTATAACAAAGGCGAAGGTTGCCCCGAGAATCTGAGACCATCTGTCCATGTCGGGCTGCCTGTTTGAGTGGTTGAACTACTATGTCCAGGCAACGATGGATGAGTCGATGGCTGAGAAGAGAACATATTCGGGTGGAAGGGTGTATAAAATCCACCACTGGAAGGAGAGCGGTGAGGAGGAACGCGTGACTTGACGGCTTGTTGCGATAATTCATTCGAATATTGGCCAGACTGATCAGAAGTGGATGTGCAAGGCGACCTCCAGTAAGGTTTGTGATGTTGGTCTTGTCGGAGGACAAGATAACACCTAGCAAGGTTGCACCTGCAGGCAACCGTGACTATAGAGTGCTGAGAATCCGATGGCTGCTATCAATGGACAATGTACCTGCATTTCCCATGCCCTGTCACCAGTCATCCATTCGCTGTATATGCGCTCCATCCGGTGGCCGTCGTACACTTTCATGGGTGCCAGATCCAGTTTATCAGCCAGGAAAGGGTCATTCGCGAGCATTTCAATACAGTCTAGAGGATCCCGATAGTAAAGGCGAACGGCAGACTTGGTGGGATGTTCAGGTTCGATGATTTGATATTTCCAGGTCGGTCCGGTGGGTAGGAGTTCAGCTAGGCCACGTAGAGCTTTTGCGGTGTGAAATGATAAGGGAAGTACGGCAACCTTTAGGAAACCAGCGAAGAATTGTCAGCATGCAATAGTTACACCACAGAGATCCAACACGAACTATTGGCAAGGACAAATACTCATCAATCTTTTTCATACTCAGACCAGAACGTAACAGATAGCTTGCCATTGACCAGTCGTCTCTGGAGGCAAACGGGTAATAGATGTTGGTTTTGCGATTTTCGGCGAATGTGTCCAGGTGGAACCGATCCATGAAACTCAATCCGACGCCCATTATCTTCCCTGCACCTTCGAACTTGACGATTCGAGTATGCTCGTGAGGATGATTGGCCCGGGGAGGGCTACTTGTTCGATCAACGTCCATGAGGTCATCGTCTGCGTCTGTCCACAGATGGTCCTCCAGGTCTGTCGAATCGACAATATACTGTTGCAAAATGTCGTGAGCTCTCGAAAAGCCACTAGCTGGTTCACTGTTGTGGCCCGGGGACGAAGTTGGAGACCAACACGAGGCGGTGTCGTCTTCTTGCAGAACTTCAGCCGCGGTGACAAGTTCATCGTGCCATCTATGGCATGTCGTAAGTGGCTGGTTGAGGTGACGGATAACACCATCTTCAGTATTGAACCCTCGCAAACAATTGGGACAGACAGACATGGACGAAGGGGGAGGTTAAAGTTGTTCCGGCAACGAGCATCGGGGAAAACGTAAGCTTTGCCACCGCGGTTCCGAACTGCACTGTTGACTAAAGGATTTGGTTAATTACAAAAACTACGAAAGAACTACCCTCCTAACGCATACCTGTCGGGACAGCTCAAGATGTATGGGTTATAAGGGAGTATGGGTTATTTGGAGACCGTAGGGCGACAAAAAGCAGTCCGGGAAATCAAAAAGGCTTATGGAAGAGTATGCGTTACGAGGGTTGACATATTATGATTGAAAATTGACATTATGAATCCACCCGTTACGATCCTCAGCCCAACTCTTCATGCATTTGTCTGTATTCAGCACCAGAGATGCACGTTGTCCTATACTATCCTGTAAGAATGGTGTAGGATTCGGATAAAACTGCGCCTTACCTCGATAGTGAAGATTAAAATGTGTTATTTCAGAAGACCGGAAAACGACAAAATCACCAGGTTTTAATTGAATGACTAGACCAGTTTCCATCATGCAGATTTCTCCTCCTTCGAAATCACCAATAGGGAGGACAAGGCATATTTGGCTGTCCATCTTGTCACGATGTGCCTCGGTGATTGCATTCAAGTTGATAACCATAGACTGGAATGGGTAGACCGCAGGAACGTGGTTACCTGGAAGAACATCCGCCATTACACTCAACTGGTGATATTCGTCCGGCAAACAGACCTCAACCTAAATCCACTAACCATAAGCTTACTTTCCGGATATTGAAGATGTTCCCTACCTCCCGGCGTAAGTGTTCAAATAGATCCACATATACGGCTTGCAAGTCATGAAGCACGTCCCAATGGTCTCGGGCTTCTCGTGACAGGTAAGGGGTGAGTTGATGGTAGTTCACTTTGGCGCCATCTTCTCGCTCTAACCAGTATGGGTGGGCGTCGGAAGGTGCTTCATGTCCCTGTCATGATCAAATGATTAGACTCTTAAACTACAGCAAACAAAACTGGTTACAGAACTCACCCGCGTTGCGTGTCGATTATACCAAGAACAATGTATAGCTACAAATCTTGGAGTCTCTTGTGCAAACGATTTACTTTGGGCGACTTCCAGTTTGGCGATGTCGGAGAGACAAGCATTTAAGTTTGCATGTAACACAGAACGTACTGAAGCGGGGAGCATTGTTGAGACGAAGGTTTGTAGCGACTTGTCCTTATCATATATCTTGATGCGAGAACTGTGGTAAATCAGCAGGTAGTTATTTTTCTTACATAGATGCACGTACTTGGGGAAAGAAGTCGTACAAACTCGGAGATAAGGTCGGGATGAGCGCTTTGCCCCACTAGGGTAAAACTCCGCAAGTTTATCGGCAAGATCTTGTTGATCCAGAACGGATTCGGCATTGGCAGCTACAGCCCGCTCGCGATCCGTCCACTCACGATTCTCGTTAGCATCCTTGGGTACTTGAGAACGCCGGTTTGCGGTGTGATTGCGATCGTAAGTGGTTTCAATCTCGATTTGATCCACGGTCTCTTGTGTGAGAGTAACGGCTTCTGCGCCTTTCCGCAACCCTTGTTGAGTCCGTAATGGCAGTGGTATGGGCTGCAAGGGTGATGCCGGACGCGATGGTAACACGTCATCAACATCCGTGAGTGGCGGACTGTACAAACGGGGCTGGAAGTCGGTGGGTGTGAGCGTGTGGAATGTGAGCTCCTGGATGTTGCGCGCATGAGAGTGGAAAGGATCAGTGGATTGATGTTCCCAAAGTTCAGGGTCGCGTCCCAGAAGCCGAAACTCGCTAGGAGCTGGTATTAGATTGAAATAACCGTACAGGGGAGAAGACTCACTTTGAACACAGAGAATCGAAGAAAGCATCAGACGTCTCCAAGTCGGTACAATCAAATTCATGCATCTGTTGATGTTCTTCGAGAACCTGACGGGCAAAGATCGAAGACATTTGGAGGGGAAGAGCAGCGCGCATCCTGCGTATAGTTGGAACGATAGAGTCCTTTACGAACTTTTGTGAAGGTCCTATTAGCAGATAATTGAAATGCTTATTAAAAAACGGTACTGCCACGTACCTTCAGGTGCAGCTCGGAGGAACCTGGCAATATCACAGGCCATATCAGCCGGTGACTCTATGAGTTCAGTCCTCAAACGTAACCCAGCAATGAGAATGAGGATATATATTGAGCCTCCAGCCGCCAAAGCAGAAAACTTAGCACCCGTCGAACAGGACGTACAGAGCTGACTGAGTGTGGGTCGCCATTCTGCTGGCAAGTGCGCCAACTCTGCATCATAGACAGCTTTCAAGTTCGGATAGCGATTTTGCAGCTGTAGACTATGCATGTCTAGTCAATGGTGCATTCTCATGACAACCGTACGAATTGAAACTCACCTTTTACACTTAGCCAACACCTGGATATTGTTTACCATAGCAAGAAAGCTAACTCGTACTGCCAGACCCTGCAAGTTGGTATAGCGACCGACAATCGAGGCAAGTGACTCGTCTTGGAAAACAAGAGGGTTTTGTGTTAGCTGACTGGCGATCTCATGAACCCACCCAGGAACAGGGTACACTTCTGAATCCCAATTAGCAGCAGCCAGTTTTGCCACGAACGAAGGTACTGTTGTCGTCGTACGGACGCGAGGCTTGTCCCCGAGTTTCCATGCCCTGCTAACGCTTCTCTTTTGCTTCTTCAGAGGGATTGCGCCTCGGTGAGAGCGGCTGGATAGATGGAGAGACCCACTGCCTTGGTTCCGAGGCCCGGTGGAATCTTTTTTATATAAAAAAGTTGTTTAGAGTATCAAACGATGCATGAAAAAATCTCACCGTGGTCTCCAGTTTGCGAGTTGATGTTGGACGGATCGTCGGAAATGGCAGCAGGGGTGATCGAACATGATGAAGTTGGATAAGCAACGTTTGAATTTGGAATGGACTGAGTCTGGCTACCTGTCAAATTTTAAATTAGTTGATTATTTAAACGGTATGGTGGCCATAGTTACGTTCACTTTCTTGCAGAACCTTCGATGCCAGCTGCGTTTGCAGAGACAATAAACGAGAAGATAGTAATCTGGCCTCGTTTAAATAGGTGAGCCCCTCGTGTAGAGCGAGGACGTCGTCTGGTTCTAAGTGAATTAGCAGATGAGGTTCTCGAACCTCCAACTCAGAGAATACCTCAGGCTGGTGTTGCATCATTCAAGACTCGAAGACTTTGGCCGTCCAAAAATGGAAACGAGAATGGGGTGACGGTTTTGGTTTCCTTTTTCGGACAGACACAACACCGTCGGCACGATCGTATCAAGTAGAAGCAGTGACTCACCGAAGGTGCCTCGAGGTGATCGATAACACTGTTATACCTGTGACCTGACCTGACCTCAAGATAGCTCTATCAGAAATGTCAAGCGGTGCCACGCAAGATACCAGTCGCGTCAAGGAAACAAAACTTCAACCAGTGAGTTGCAAAGACCCTGGGATTTGACAGCTAATCATGTGATCTATTTGGGCTCAGCGTTTTCCCAACGCCAACCACATTCGTGTAAAACCAGTGCGTAGGACTCGACACACTTGTTCTCAGTAGTGTAATACTTAAAGGTTGAATATAGATTATCACTCCACTGTATGCTGGGCGAGCCGCTCGTACAAATGCAGCGATGAGCGCGACCTATAATGCCACCATTGAAACTTGTTCGGTTGCCCAGGACGCACACTCTTTCGTCGAAGCCCTGTTCCCTGACAACACCATATTCACTGGAAAAGATGAAAACAGCCACCCGGTGAGTCGGATTCTTAACTTGAATACCAACACTGCATATAAGAAACTAACGAGCAAATGGACAGTGTACAGTACGAGGCTTTCTGAGACATCTCGACACCTCCCATGACCAAAATACCTCGAAGTCCAACTCTTCGTGTCTGCTCTCCTTGACCAAAAAGGTCAAATCCGAGGTCGCTGTTGCCGGCTTCCTCAACGAACTGTGTGCAAGGGCGTATCGATATGTGGATACTGCAAAGAAGGAGATGACCGAGCGGTGCCGCTATTGGTCAGGGGATGGCCACACGAAGCCCGTCCCGGGTATGGACGCTCACCGTTGCCCTGATGTTTTTTGCATCGATAGCAAGAGCTCCGTCATGGATTGGCGACTCATCCGGACCATCATTGAATTGAAGTCTGGGAACGAGACGGAATCTTCCATCCACCAACTTTGTACGCAGCGCGCAGCCGATCTCTTGCGGGTACAAGACCGTCGCTGCTTCGTCCTGATCTGTCTCATTCACGTCGAAAAGGTTACTGTCGCGTTGTTCGATCAGGGGGGATCCATCATCTCTACCCCCTTTGCGTTCACGGACTCGTGTGGATGGGGGACATTCGTTCGTCTCATTCTTGGCCTTTCATATGCTCCGTTATCTTGTCTTGGGCTGGATCCGCATGTCATAGGTCCTCCCCACTCGCTTCTTTCCCCAAGCCCTGCTATCAAGCTCGATAACATTGAAATCTATTTTACTGCCTTCGTAACACCCACGACTCATGGCCGAGGAACTGTGGTATGGCTGGGATGGCTGAATTCACGCAAAGTCGATCAAGAGCTACGACGATACCTTGGCCTTGGGCACGTCCAGGGTTTCCCCATCATCATCAAGAACAATTGGGTGGACATTAACACAACGTTGACGGAAGGCGCTATCCTCTCCATTCTGTCTGCTAAACGAGTGCAGGGTGTACCGAGACTATTGGCAGAGGAGGCGGTCAAGACGGATGATGGGGAATTCTATCTCACTACTGGGTACCTTCGAGCAAAACTGGGGATCAGATTGGTGCTCAGCGGCAATGCTTTACGTAACACACGCTCTCACACTGCAAGTCATCTCAGTGACCACATCAATGGATATGAAGATCGTGCTTTGTTACGCACGTATTCTATTCCATGGGCCACTCCTTTGACGCAGTTTCGCAGTGCGCTGGAGCTTCTTGGTGCTTTCTATGATTGTATCATCAGTTCGTATCTCATTAGGTCCACTGCCTCGACGACGAGCTGACATCCCTACAGCACATGAGCAGGCTGCCTGTGATTATTCAATCAATGAAGACGGCACATTCGGTACCTTTTTCCCCTTCCGAATTCTGCATCGTGACCCTTCCATCGACAATATGGGTCTGGTCACCCAAGATCTTTCCACTTTACCTAAAGACCCTGACCGTCCTGGACTGTTGCGCGGGCAATTCCTCGACTGGGGTCTGGCCGCTGTACACGCATTGTCTCCAGAGGAAATTGAGCAGATTATCCGCCAAGAAAAGGGCACGCCACCGGATGTGCCGAGCAACGATTGTCAATCAGTTGTGCGGAACTCGGATCAGAGTCAGACCTTCGATGAAGGGGTTGAGGCCAGCATTGATGCAGAGATGGACGAAGGCTCTTTCATTGACAACGATACATCCGGCATGGTGGACGACAGCTTACGGTCCTTCATCCGATTCCCTACCCTCGACCAGTGCAAGAACCTACCTATCCCGATAGTAGGACTGGCACATCCATACAAACATTCACCGGAGGACGTCCCACAGTTGCTGAGATTCCAGCACAACTTGGACGGAACACCGGGAAATGCGGAAATTACAGTAAGTAGTATCTAGTAATCATGTGACGGGGTCAAGTATTTAGTCGTACTTATTTGAATCAGGGCACCCGGCCATACATGGCGTTGGAACTCGAGTTTGCTCTCACGATGGCTGACGCTATCGACGACAACAATTCAGAGACGGATTCGATGAAAGCTACTTTCATGCCAGGCTCCGTCGTGCATGGCTGTCATCACGATCTCGAATCATTTTACTATTGTCTTCTGGTGTTGATGCTATGGTTCTACGAGCCACATAAAGTCCGGACCCTTTCCTCGTCCCCGGAAGTCCCTTCCAAGTACAAAGTTCCTCCAACTCTGTCTCGATTGCTTTTCTCCACCGAACCGATGGGACTTGACGACAAGTTTTTGTCCTATGGGACAAAAGGCGGACTACGCGCAGTCTTGAGAAATGAGCTCTCACAATATTTCAAGCATCTCGCTCCCATGCTTGAGGAACTTCGCGATGCCGTCTTCGGTAATGATCACCATGAAGATCTTCAAGAATACCTCGGCCAGTCTCCACGAATTACCCATCAGATCTTCAAAGACATCTTGAAACGGTGGATCTCAAAGATCAAAACTGACCCTCTGCTCTCATCCCTTGGCATCACCCAGATTGCTCCTCCTGATACCTATCCACCGATCCAAACCAATGGCAGCTTGTGCGATGGGGCGGAAATGCTCAACCAAAATGTCCCTTTCCTTCGGACAAACACGACCTTTCTTCCGAACCACAGCCTTGGTATTTCATCTTCATCTACCTCAAACCGCTTGCCCGCCTCGGGTCTCTGGCCACGTGTTGTAGAGGTGAAACCACAAACAGTTAGCAAGTCTCGAAGCAACACCGCTAGAATTACGAATAAGGGTCAACGTGCTATCTATGCCCCGCCACACATCCCTTCAAGAAAGAGGAAGGAGAGGGAATCAGACGATAAGCAGGCTGAGACGATGCGTGATCTGATGGGACTTGGGGTTAGTGGTTGATTTCTCAGGGGTGTTTTCTGTACAACCGACCTTATTCTCTGTGTCGTTACAGTCTTGAATCTTGCAGTTCTTATGGTTTCTATAAATGCATGTTGAATTCCATTTGTACGATAAATATACGTTGAAGTTTACTTCGGGCGCGCTCGGGTGGAGCAGAGGGGGTCGTGTGGCCGTGCTGGGCCCTGTCACGCGTGACCGACCCCGTCTCGTTGTCGTTTCGTAGCCGTACTTCCAGCGACCCAGGCCGACGCAAAGAATTTGTACTCAGGCAGAAACTCCAACATCTCATCGTGCGCCAGACACCATGTCCGAGTCGGCTTCACCACTGCCCATTTCTATTGTGTCGTTGCCCCCAACTACGAGCACACCGAACACTCCTTCCTCTCACACCATGATCAATCTTTCCACCTGCTCTATGCCAGCAAGACATCGTTTGCTTCCTTTGAAATCACTTAATCGTGCTACTACTAGTACACGTAAAATTCAACAAACGGGTTCAACTTATCCAAGTTACATTGATCATCCATTAGTTACACCAGACTCTTTTCTCTTGACACCAACAAAGCGCCGCCGCTTCAAATCTCAAGTGGGTGTCCAACCAAGCAAAAAATCTCAGCTGCGATCATTTGGAGACTGTGTCTACTCTGCAGGTGGACCGGCTAGCACAGGGTCAGTGAAACAAGTGCGTTCAACGTTCTCTTATATCCAGATTGTATCTGAGTAAGGCATTCGAGGAGTTCAAGAGCGACCCAGGCATTCTAGGCCCTGGCATAGAAGGCACACCCGACTCCAGTCCCAAGATAGCAAAACTTATCCTTGATGCAGCTCAAGCTCAGTGCAGAGTTCACTTGGCTGAGAAACATCTTTCCACATGCCGTTTAGAGGAGCACGTTGCGTTTTGCGAGTTGTATGCGCAGGAAATAGAGGCTGCTGACAACCAGGTTGATGAAGCCAGCCTCACGATTGGTATGATACGGAATGTGTTGCAAGAGAAAGGGATTTTATTTTACGGCGGTGCCAATCCAGACACACTTGTAGCTTGATTGAATGGACGACGTCAAAATGTATGTTCCGGTATCCCTCGTTCATCACGTTTTCCTAAATAAAGAAAAGAAAATGTTTGAGGACACAACTAAATGGTTGCAGCTACCTTGAAGTACTGTGTTTTTTTTGCTCTCTGTTCCAACGTAGTATGTAAATTGTAACACCTGTTATTCTACTTGGCCAGTTAGCATCAAAGCTGTTCCCTGACGGTCGCAAATTTCCCTTTTTGTTCGCTTTAGGGTGTCGCCGGTTGTCGTTCGGAGTTGCACCCGTTATTTGATCGCTCACCATGACACATTCCGACAGGATGGAAGCTAGCCCGCAAACACGACAAGTCTGCCGTCGTTCCACTCCAAGTCCACTTCGCTCTAGCGCAGTCCAACATCGAGAAACTCGGTGAATGGAGTCCTCTATGATGTCTGTCTCTCACCCAAACTCTCCCAGCTATGTTAAGCACTGGTCGGCAGGTAAGGTTGCCTCAACCTTTGCTCCGAGTGGCCAGTCGATCGATGTCGTTCGGGATTGGTTGCTGGGGAGTGGGATCGAATCCGGACACGAGACTGGTGTCGAACATGTCGGTGAGCGATTTTTTTTCTCTCAAAAGCCTGTGGTTTAAATAACCGATCTGTTGCGCATGTTTAGCTTGTGAGAGGTACCACCTTCCTGAGCACCCGACGCAGCACATCGATTTCGTAACACCTACGGTTCACTTCCAAGTTTCCCAAGACTTCCGATACTGGTCGCTCAGTCCCACCCGTTGGTTTCCTTGGCAGTGGCAACGGTCCGACGACGACAGGGATCTACTCAGATCAGCTCACTGATTGTGACATTAACATACTGGCACCACTTTGTGTCTCGGTGCGCTGTATGGGTTCGACTATGAGCCGCGCATGGCTGAGCAAAACATCTATGGTATTGCCAGGTGAGTATAGCAAACTCTCAAATGAGCACTGTTTGCGATAGCACCTAGTCGAGTATACCCCGCAATCGTACCGTCAGGAGGATCTCAACATGTTCGCTAGCAACTTCTCATCAGACCTTTACAGTGTCAGCCCTGTTATGGTCTCCATTGACGGTGGTGCGTACACCGAATCAACATGTTGCTCAAGCTGTGCAGGCTGAATCATGTCTTCTAGGAACGCTTATCCCGACGGGGATCACCGAAGTTTGATCAACAGAGAGTCCGACCTAGATCTTGAGTATGCCATGAACCTAGTGACCTCGAAACAAAAGATTACTTTGTATCAAGTTGGTGATTTAGTCGAAGGTGTGACTGTGGATCGTGTACCACTCACGCTTTCTGAGTTTTCTGACCGATTGGCTCGCACAGGTGCAAGTTTCAACAACTTTCTTCATGGGCCCTTGATGGTTCTTATTGCTCCTTTGATGGTGGTGATGATCCGAGTGTGGATGTTATTCATCCCGATACCTGCCCTGGTAGATATGACAGTGAGAAACGTCTATTTTGTGTCCTCTCCGAGTTGAAATTGTCCCTTGACTCTGCGCTCCGAGGGCGTGGCATATCAATGGTTTAATCCAATCAATGTTCCCTTATGACTGTCAAAAATCGAGCGGCGGCATCTACCCAATTCCTGACCATACCATATTAATTGACGGGATCGCACATAAGAAAGGTGACAATATTGTGTGCCATTGGTATGCACGGTTTTTTTTTTTGGCTGACAACGACGTCTAGATTGTCATCTTTGACTGCTGCTTTGCAGCCGGTGGTACTAGTAGGGCCAATGAGGACGAGGAGTACATACCTCGCACCCAAATTCTTGACCCCAATATTCTCATAGAGCTCGACGACCCTGATCAGGACATCTTGGAAGCCCGGCATGGCGAACTCCCTGAAGTCTTTTCAGGTCAAAGTCTCCGATCACACGTCCTCCTGGCCACCTCTGGAGAGGGGCAACCCGCTTGTGAACATAGAGGGCGCGGTCTGTTCACCATGGTGCTTTTAGAAATACTGGAGGAAAGCGTTATCAACGATGTTACCTAAGTACGTTGAAGTTATCGCATGCATCATCCCGAATCGGTATGAACTTTTTATCCACGAAAGGGTCGGGGTGTTTACTTCATTCAATCCATTCAGCCAAAAGCCTCGTTGCATAGGCTTAAATAAGGAGCGTGTTATATCCGATGCGAGAGTGCCTGCGCGTACTAGGGAAGTTCATTACCCTGTCCAGCTCGACAGTATGGGCAGCCTGGTGGTCGGTGCTGGCTAAGCACATGGCGTCTCGCATGGGGTAGAGTTCACCCTGTATGTCCAACAAAGGACAAGACTGGGTACCGTCAAGGTCGACCGTGGTGCTGAGGTCAAGATTTTCCAAACCAAACTCACAATGTCCGAAGCACATGTTGGGAACAGTGCCTTGCTTGTAACACTGACTCGTGTTGGTGAAGTACCGTTCCAATTGGGTCAGGTCGGATGGAGCTCCTTTCCAATGGCTATGAAGACTCTCCAGCGAATGGTAGGCGATGGAACTAGCGAACCAAGTTTTCAGTTCGTCAAAGATCCTGAACGAACGAGACTCGAAGTTATGGTGGAGGACCACTAAGTTGTTTTCAAGATATTGGATCAACGTACGAAAAGATTTGGGTTGACAAAACTCCCAAACACTGCCACTCTCGACAGCGTTGATCGTATACTCCGCGCCGCAGCGCATTATCGTTGGTTTCTTCATCATACGAACAGCCGCTTTGCTACCGAGCCTAAGGTGGACCGAGAATTCTTTATGTTGAACTCGAAGGAGGATTTAGATGAGGACTTGCAAGTATACAGAGTTCCCAATGGGCTAGGATTCTGTCAAAAGGACTCGGATGGCTTGGATTTCGTCGATTTCGTCGTGACCCCTAAAACATGCTACGGGATTGAAATCAAGAACAACACAACAAGGGACCTGTACCTGAATGCGTTCCTGTTCAATAGTAATTTGAGCATAGGCAAGTCTCAGCCTGGGCGATTATAATTCGTCTATCGTTTCATCCAGCCTTTGCTGACTTTGGATTCTCTTCCCCACTGACAGTTCCGTACCGCATACAGTCGAGCAGAGGCAATCCAGAAGCATCGCTGATATGGTTGGCACCCGTCGAACCGTTTCCGAGCGCTCACGTTTGCGACCGGTTCCAGAACTCGATGTTACCGAAACTTACCCGCCTAACGTCCTCTTGAACGACTACGGTGGTGATCTCTTTCGCCATCAAGAATCAATGTTGTTACACCTCGACTTGCGCGATACCAATAACAAGCATCTGCACCCTTCGAAATCGTACTCCGAAACCAAAACAGGTACCTTGGTTTCTGTGCGAGCCACTCTTCACGCATCCGTTTATCCGTTTTAACGGGTGTGTATCTCCTACCACCGTATACATGCACCGTATTCGAACGTCTCCCACAACAACTCATTAAAGTCGTGTCACAGCCATACATCCTGTCGAAGCATGACCTTTGTACATTTACCGAGCATGGGACGCAGGCGTGCCGCTACAATTTCAGCAAACTCTGAACAGATCCGTCAGCTGCGAGTGGCGCGTCAAGGCAGTTGGATTATCACAATTGTCGCTTCAATCGAGTTGCTCAAGAAAGTGCAGATGCGTTCAAGCATGTAGAAGATGGTACGGAGGTGGAGGGAGGGTACAAGGACGCTAGGTTTGTGTTCGGAGGGCGATTGAGAAGAAGGAGAGGCGAGAGAGCGAAGAGGGAAAAATGAAGATGGACTCGGACAAGACACCTCCGGCTGCTGAGCTTCAAGACGTCGCTATAGAGCTCGCTGCTGCTGGCAAGGAACTTGCAGAGGCTAGGAACGAGAGCAGGAGGCAGCAGGAGCGAGGCGGAAAAGGAGATGGGATGTTGCGGAGCCCACGGACGAGAACGTGGATCCTAACAAGCCAGACGGGTCGAAAGAGGAGCTGTCTGCCCCGAAGAAACGGCGGTCTTGTTGGGATGGCCCCCCCTACCGAAAATGCCCTTTCAGAAACTCTCAAGCGTTCGTGTTGGGATCAAGTTGCTGTCGTTCCTGATCCACCCATGACCCAGATCATCATGAATGCGCCGGGTATCATGCACGAGGACAAGCACAATTGTTACCTTTCTGATGAAGAACTGGACGCTATTCTACCGGCAACAGGGTACGTCATTGTTACTCCTCTACCAGGCTATGCGCCAATGGTTACCCCCGCAAGTTGATGGCGATGCCTATAACTGAAGTTGGGGGTTTCCATATACAAGAATCATCTGACGCCGCTGCAATTGCGGCAGCTGCGGGTCTTGTACCCGAGTTGCTCACTGAAATTCTGGGAGTTGGAAACCTTGCCTTTTTTAAGCCGGAGGACGCACAGTATTTTGCGAAGATTCTCAAGGAGGAGGACGAGACTGAGTTTTCGGTGGATGAAATGAAAGAACGCAAGATCATGCGGCTTCTCCTGAAGATCAAGAATGCAACGCCGCCTGTCCGAAAGACGGCTCTCCGCCAAATTACCGACAAAGCTCGCGAATTCAGCGCTGGTCTACTCTTTGACAAGATCCTTCCGTTGCTCATGGAACGTACCCTGGAAGACCAAGAGTGCCATCTGTTGGTCAAGGTTATTGACCGTGTCTTGTACAAACTCGACGACCTCGTCCGTCCCTACGTGCACAAGATTCTAGTCGTTATCGAGCCTCTCCTCATCGACGAGGATTGCTACGCTCGCATTGAAGGACGCGAAATCATATCCAACCTCTCAAAAGCGGCTGGTCTCGCTCACATGATCTCCACCATGCGCCCTGATATCGATCACGCCGATGAATATGTCCGCAGCATGACAGCCCGCACGTTCTCCGTCGTTGCATCTGCCCTTGGTATCCCTTGGCTACTTCCCTTCCTCAAGGCAGTTTGCCGCAGCAAAAAGTCATGGCAGGCGCGTCATACCGGTATTCGAATTGTTCAACAGATTGCCATAATGATGGGTTGCGCCGTGCTTCCTCATCTGCGAAATCTTGTCGCATGTATCGCCCACGGACTCACAGACTAGCAGCAGAAAGTTCGGACCATGACAGCCCTCGGTCTCGCTGCGTTGGCTGAAGCTGCAGCGCCTTATGGTACCGAGTCATTTGATTCGGAGGTACTGAAGTCTCTATGGCTCGGTATCCGTCTGCACCGTGGCAAGGGTCTTGCCGTTTTCTTGAAGGCGATTGGCTTTATCATTCCTTTCATGGACCCCAAATAGTACGCCTCCTACTATACCAAGGAGGTTACTGTCATCCTCATTCACGAATTCCAGACTTCCGACGAAGAGATGAAGAAGATCGTGTTAAAAGTAGTTAAGGGGTGCGCTGCCAGAGGGTGTCACGGCGCAGTACATCAAGCAAGATATTCTCCTTGACTTTTTCAAGTCGTTCTGGGTTCGCAGGATGGCTCTGGACAGACATACTAATTGTTGGAGACCACTGTTGAACTCGCCGCTCAAAAAGCAGGCGTTTCGGAGATCATTGGAAGGATTGTGAACGAGCTAAAGGTCGAGGCAGAGCCATATCGGAACTTGGAAGATGGTTATGGAGACCATCAACCAAGGTTGTCGCCACTCTTGGTGCCTCGGACATAGACGAACGTCTTCCGCATCGTAGATTTAGAAGTGTGACCTTCTAAGGTGCAAAGGCCAAGGGTAACCAACAACGAGTAATGGAAGTATTTCTCTAGTAGAAGACTTACTAGGAGGCGAGCTTGAGAGATTGAGAGCTAAGCGAGCTGATCTGATCTGATAAGATAGATAACCAGCTTGTTATTACTGAGCGGCGATAGACCGCTTTTATACTGATAACACTGTATGTACTTATGTACGTATAGAATGTTCCATAGAATGATTAGTAAGTGCTTATGGAGCATTAGTAAGTGTATCAGTCATCCGCAGTAAAGGCTGTACTTTAACTAGCGAATAGCATATTTATCTCTTATCTAAACCAATCAGAGAAACGATAAGAATAGTATAAAAGATAAGAAGAAGTTCATAGAATGTTCTATAAAGAAACATCTAGAACGTTCTTATAACAGATCATGTGACATGGTCTATGAAGACACATGACATGGTCTAGAAGCGGTGGCTGTGAAACGTAGTCCGAAAGTCACCGTTTCAACAGTAGACGGTCACGGTATCATTACTTCCTTCCTGGAGCAGACAACGCAGGACCAAGTCATGCTCGATGGTTTTGGTACAGTAATCAACGCTCTCGGTATCCGCGTCAAGCCATATCTTACTCAGATCGTCTCCACGATCCCCTGGCGTCTCAACAACAAGAGCACCAAAGTCCGTCAGCAGGCAGCCGATGTGACGACCCGCCTCGCGGTGGTCATCAAGCAATGTGGGGAAGATCAACTCTTGAGCAAGCTGGGTCTCGTCTTATTTGAGCAATTGGGAGAATAATACCCCGACACGCTCGGTAGTATCATTGCTGCTGAAGGAACGATCACTAATATTGTTGGTATGCCCCAGATGAACCCCCGGTCAAGGATCTTCAATGTAAGTGTTTCCATGCATTCAAGTTGTCTGATATCCTGTTACTGATTCCGTCTCGTTCAGTGCCACGAATGACACCAATTCTTCATAACCAACACGAAAAGGTACAAGAAGCATCAATCAACTTGATCGGTGGTATTGGTAAGTCTGGTCTGTCTCCCTGTTGCGGCATACCGCGGTGTTAATCATGTCGTATTCCAGCTGATCGCTGGGCTGAATTTGTCCCAGCGCGAGAGTGGATGCGTATTTACTTCGAGCTGCTGGACCTGTCACGGTTGAAGGCACACAAGAAGGGCATCCGGCGGACCGCCGTTAACTCGTTCGGCTATATTGTGAAGAGCTTGGGTCCCCAAGACGTCCTATCGGTTTTGCTCACCAATCTACTATGTGTGCAAGAACGTCAAAGTTGTGTTTGTAGTACTGTTGCGATTGCTATCGTAGCAGAAACTTGTGGATGTGAGCGGTTCATCATCTTGATAGTAGTCTTCAATGACTAACGCTGTTCTTTCACATGTATCCCTGCAATTAACGAGTATCGTACTGCGGAGCTCAATGTGCGGACTGGTTGTCTGAAAGCACTGACCTTCGTGGTCGAGTACGTTGGTCCGCAATTTGCTTACTACGTGGACTCGGTTGTTATTATGCTCGAAGACGCTCTCACCGATCGTGACCTCGTCCATCCACAAACAGCAAGTGTTATTGTAAAACATTTGGCTCTTAGCGTAGCAGGTCTCGGCTGTGAAGACTCGATGCTTCATCTCATGAATTTGGTATGGCCCAACTGCTTCGAAACGTCTCCACACGTGATTGGAGCCTACGAGCATGCGCGTAAGATTGGGTCCGGGTGTCCTCAGCTATACACTCCAAGGCTTGTTCCACCCCACACATAAAGTCTGCGAGGTACGTCGCGTTTGATTCATTGTTCCTGGGTTTGGCTGTTGCTCACTGCCTCCCTCTTCATCTCTAGGGTTTACTGGCGTGTCTACAACTTGCTGTATCTCGGCGCTGCGGACGGTACTGTTCTATCATGTGTATATATTGGTAGTGTTAATGCTATGTTCTCTGTAATAGGTTCATCCTTTTGATTCTTTTCCGTGTATCCTACGTCGCTTGATAGGGTGCTTGAATCCATTTGTGTTAGTGTTTCATCAAACTTAACAATCGTTAGTACAGTAGTATAGCAATAAATCCTAATAAAATGTAGCTTACATTTCCTAATACGCCGGACTTGATGATTTTCGATGATGTCACGAGGCACGTGACCGTAGCTCTCATACCCACACACCAAACGGACACGGACATGCCCGACCGAGTCGTCCCGTCCCACTTCCTCTCCCTCGCACACCCCGGACGTGCTGTCTCGGGGTCCAATGAGGACGACGCGACGACGAACCCCCCTCGTCACGGATCGGCGTCCCCTCCCTCTCCAAAGTTTCCTTCGGCTCCT
>JBBPLX010000449.1:0-22506 GCA_038090015.1 Leccinellum albellum | reverse complement strand
GCAGTTCGGTTCTCTCCGGACGCCCGCCGTCTTGCCACCGCTACGACCGGGATGTTAATTAGAATCTTTAACAGCGACGACGGCCAACAACTGCTCGATGTCCCATGCTCATTCTGTCAGGCCGTATCCTCACCACTTTCCTGGTCAGCTGATGGCTGTCGAATTTATGCTGCCTCTCTGCCGTCCAACGAAGCCAAATGTTTTGACACATCCTCCGGGTCCTTGCTCGGCACATGGTCTCTTCCTACCAGTAGCAGTTCCACGGGCCTCTCTTCTATTGCAGCATCATCTAACCAAAAGTTTATCGCTGTTACCAAAAGCAGCTCGCTGTCTTTTCAGGATGCCTCGACATACCAGCAAATTGGTCCTGTAATTAATCACGCCAGTGATGTCTCGTTCATGACGCTCTCCCCTGATAGCGCCCATGTTATTACTGGCGAAATAAACGGGAAAGTGACCATGAGGAGTCTTCGTGGTGTCCTTCCGGAATCGTTCCTTACAGGAGATGTAAGTATTTCTACTGTTAATCGTTGACGAATCTCAAAGCGTGAAATCTCCTACTATGTCCTTAGCGTCGTGAGTGTGTTACATGCTGTTAATTTCCGCCATTTGTGATCCCTTTGTGTCAGATTTTCCACTCATGCAAATCAGCGAAGAGACACTTGAAGCTTGGACTCAGGGCGACTTGACTCGCACAGAACAAGTCTCGACACAAAAGATTCTAGATGTTCAGGATCTTTCTCATCATTCTCAATGGCTCGCTCAGCGGTCCCTCGTGCGGTCCCGTCTGAAACAATACAACCTGGCCATAGATGATGCGAAAAAGGTAACCTTTCGAGTTGTCTTTAGTTTCGTGACGTGTTGGCTATTGCACATCAAGTCTGTCGAAGTTCAGCGGTCCACAATCGGTCAGATTGCGATCACAGTAGCCCGCGCAGCCAATGGCGACCATGACGCTGCCATACGTGTATTTGACCTCGTGTTCGCTAATGGTTCCTTTCCTGAAAGCAATTTTGTTTTGCTTATCAAGGCACGTGTCTACTTTTCTCGTCGCTGATTGCATTAACACTCGGTTTCATGCAGGCTATCGTCCTGTTTCAGTGTGGAAGACATAATGAAGCTATCTCGCGGGTCGAGGACTTGATCGACGCTGTGAATGACAAGACTATATATATCACGGCCCGGATATGTAAATTCTAGGATTACTGAACAACTTGAAATGATGAACAAGTCGGCCTCAGGACCGAATGTACATCATACTCACGGGCATGTCATTCAAGGAGGGAGACCATAAGCAAGGCCAGGTATGGTGGAGGCACGTAGGGGAACTTTCCCTCCCTCAAGATTGTCCTGAACTGGTTATGATCTCTCTTGTAAGATGCTTACTCTAACTCGATGTTCCACCTGACCCACAGTATTCGAAAGATTTTTGGATGGAACTTTCATGGTGTCGGTATTGAAATTGAGCAGTACTGCCTTCAACTATGCATAAACAAGTTAGAACACCTCGCCGATGAAGCGATGCAGTCTAAGAATGCAGCAAGGGCCATTGATGCCTACTCCGCTGCATTGTCTTTAAATCCTTCGAATCCCGCGGGCCTCCTGGCCAAACGAAGCACAGTTCGCGCAACAATAATGCTGTGGGAGGAAGCATTGAAAGATGCTGATGACGTATGAGTTTTCTACCCTTCTTATGTGACAGCACTGAGTTCGGACCATTCAGGCAATCGAGGCGGATCCCCAGGGTCCCTGGGGGTACGCAGGAAGGCACGCCGCGCTGCATGCTTTGGAGCGCTACGATGATGCGGCCGATACAATCAAACAAGTGTTTGCTCTCAAGCGTCATCGCGGAGCAAGAGGAGATGCAGCATTGTGCCAACTGTTCGAGGAACTGATAGCTCGTTCGGGCGAGGCAACAGTGCTTGGCTGGACAGGAAAGTCTTCATCGCACAATAGCTGTCTCCCGGCCTCTCTTGTCTTTCATCCACAACCTCCCCAAGCTCCGCTTGCCATTGAAGATGCCGAAATGCATGAGTGCATCTCAGAATTAAAAAGTTCGATGTCTCAGACAGAGGCGATGCTTGTCTATAACCAAGTCATGCGCCTGCCATTAGCGCGATTTTCCCACCGGAGACTATACCTCCCATGTATCTTGTTCCCGGTCAAGAGCCTCGTCGAGAAACTTGATGCCGAGGTTGGTGAAGGAAAGTGTTTCGGTGCTCGGGTGTCGGGGATTGGCCATGTCGAATTTCGGACATCAGACACGCTTTCGTTTGCAGAGCCCCACAAGCTCGTTTTCGTCCATCCTTGGATCCGCGACTTGCGTGGTCTACCCGACGAGGTCCGTCCGCGGTCTGTTTCGGAGGTCGAAGCAAATTTTCCGTCTCAAATTACACGGACTGCGGCCACTCCTTCCCTGTATGCTGGACCCGTTGCTACAATGGATGACTATACCCGCGCATTGCAGCTCATCGTGTGTCTGCAACAGTCATTCCGTGCTCTCTTGCTGCAGCAACAATCTCACTGGGAGTATAAACGGGTCGCTGCTGAGCACGAGATTGTCTTACCAGGGCTTAAACGCCACATCAGCTCTGCCAAGGAAATCCGCGTCGATATTGTAGAGATATCGTAATCGTAGGAGCGCGGGGGACATGTGTAGGATTCTTGCTCATAATCCATTAGCCTAACTGATGTTGCTCTTGCATGGTTTATATATTCGAGTCTTTCGTTATAGTTTTTGCTGTTATCGCACTCTTGGACCATTCACTCCTTATGCTACACATGTGCTGTGGAAGTGAAGATCAACATCACGGCTCATCTTGGACATAGATACCACTGCAGAAACAAAGTATGTTTACCACGTTTACATGTCAGGGAAGGAAGAGAGTGGGGCGGTAGTAGCTTGAAGGTTTGAAAACCCGAACTTCGTTCACGCTTTAATTCGGATATCTTAGCTTTGATCTCTCAGAGCGCTTGTTTTTACTCAGTCAATCTAGCGAATTTGCACTTCTCTGTACCCTTGAAAGCCATCTCGTAAGGACACGAAGTGAAAATTTTATCCATATCCAATGATGTATGCTTTAACGTTCATGGAATAGAAAGTTGGGGCATCCTGGGAGCGTAAGTCGAGGTGAAGTAACGATATATTGACTGGTTGGAATCTATCTCAACTCGCCTCCTAGAGGAGGAACCATTTCTTTGGACAAGTAACTGAGCACCTTGTTAGTATTTCAGCGCAATCTTTTAAGGTTAATTGACGCGGACGTGGACGTACACCCTTGTTGCGCCTAGGGACCAGGTCATGGATACCGCCCCAGGATCGAACAATCACTGGCAAAAGCCAAGGATAATGCACATGTGGTTACATAGGAAAGACTCACTTTCTGAACCTCGGAGCATCATTCATTAACATGAAGCGGTACATAGTAGATTAACATCTGTTCGATCATTATCAAACAGTGCCCAGTCACTGGCACAGGAAGAGAACCAAACCTCGAGCGCTTGAGCAGTAATGCTGTGTTCAGAACTAATATGATGATTGATAAGACAACACGAGGATTTTATAAAGCACACTCGTGATCGATCGATCCCTTGACCCTGTATTCCCACCATCTGCGTTCCCGTGTCCAAGTATCGTGTACTGCC
This sequence comes from Leccinellum albellum, assembly GCA_038090015.1. Taxonomy (NCBI): domain Eukaryota; kingdom Fungi; phylum Basidiomycota; class Agaricomycetes; order Boletales; family Boletaceae; genus Leccinellum; species Leccinellum albellum. The sequence goes on along the minus strand of JBBPLX010000449.1, from coordinate 18,861 downwards.
AGCGATATGGGCTCATCTGGAGAAGGTAGGTCCCTTGTCGTTCAACAAAACCTGTAATGACTATTTGACGACTCCCAGATCACTCAAAAATAACTGAAATTCGTTGCTACTATGGGGTACACTCTGCTTTCTTCACTGCCGATGGCAAACACGTATTGGGCGTCGGTAACGACAGGATGATTCGACGATGGCAAGCAGATAACGGATATGAGGTTGGCACAGGAATTGATGCAGGGGCTGCAATTAACGTAGCCGCGATATCGATGGATCGCAAATGGTTGGTGTGTGGGAAAGCTACACAATATTCGCCGTATGGTGTCGGGGTTTGGCATGCAGAAACCCACACAAACGTTTCGAGCGTCTATGGACACACAAACACAGTAAACTCTGTGGATATTTGCCCCAACTCGACGACATTTGCCACGGGTGGGTCAGACAATCGCGCGTTCATCTGGAGCATTAGCAAAGGCCATCAGCTTGCGGGCCCACTGCAGCACACCTCCGCTGTGGCGACAGTTAGGTTCTCTCCAGATGGTGCACGCCTCGCCACCGCTTCCGAGTCGGTCGGAGGGTCAATCCGGATCTTTAATGGTGGCAACGGTCAACAGTTACTCGACATCCCGTACTCATTAAACCATTGGACGCCTTCGCCACTCGCTTGGTCTGCAGATGGGAATCACATTTTTGCGTCGTTTAAAGGTGCCATGTATTTCAACACAACGTCAGGGATCTTGTCCGGTGCTTGGGTCCTTCCAGGTGGTTCACTCCGGTTCTCTTCCATCACACCATCATCCAACCAAAAGTTTATTGCCGTCGCCGCAGGCCGTTCACTATCCTTCTGGGATGCCTCAACATACCAGCAAGTGGGCCGTGTAATTGAGCACAACAGTGCAGTTTCATTCATGGAGCTATCTCCTGACGATGACTCTGTTGTGACTGGCGAGCAAGATAGGAAAGTTACAATACGGAGTCTCCGTGGTATCCTTCCTGACTCGTACATTGGAAGACGTGTGAGCACTTCCGTTATAGCCAAATTTCAACGATTCTGAAGATTACAATCTCTTCCCCTAATTTCTTCTTTATTGTGAGTGTGTTTAGACTATGTTTTCTTTCTGCATCTGAATGACCCCTCAAAGAGCCACGGTTGCCGCTCATACAAACCAGTCATGCGACATTCGAAACATGGACCCAGGGCGACTTGTCTCGAGCGGAACAAATTCTAACGAAAGAGGTGTTAATAGATCCCCTGCATCCTTCTCGTCGTGCGCAAGTCCTTGCTCAACGCTCTCTGGTACGATCCCGTTTGAAACAGTACAGCTTGGCGATCGACGATGCAACAAAGGTACCCTTTCCATCCTCCCTTGACCGGTCTCATATTGAATACTACATACCAGTCTGTTGGGGTTCAGCGATCCGCTATCGGTCAGATAGCACTCACGATAGCTTGCGCTGGTAACGGCGAGCACGACGTTGCCATGCGCATGTTTGACCTTGTGTTCACTAATGACCTTTCGACCGATATCAATCTCGTATTATTGATTAAGGTATGGGGCCATCATATTTGCCGCTACTTTACTGTTGTCTAATTATATTCAGGCCATCGTTCTGTTCGAGTATGGACGACATAATGAGGCTATTTCACGGGTCGAGGACTTGATCAACATTGTTGATGATAAGACGATGTACGTCACCGTTAGAGTAAGTAGCTGTCGGGATTGTCAGTGCGGGATGATGATCGACTTTAATTAGGCTCAAATGCACCTCCTACTCGCGAGTATGTCGGCGAAGGAAGGCAATCATGAGCGAGCTGCGGAATTGCTCGGGAGCGCAGGGGATGCAGTCATCCCCGAAGAATGTCCCGAGTTAACCGTGATCTCGCTTGTAAGTTGTTCATTCTCTCTCCATGAACACCTGGACTAACGCGATTAATCCGGAAGGTGTTTGGATGGAAATTTGATGGCCTTGCTCTCGCAATCAAGGAGTGTCTTCAGCAGTGTATGAAGTCCTTGGAGGATATTGGTAATGTAGCAATGGAGTCCGAGGAAGCAGAAGAAGCGATTTTAAGCTACACTGCTGCGCTGTCTTTGAATCCTTCCAATCCTGTGGGTCTTCTCGTCAAGCGAAGCAGAGCCCGGGCAATGCAAAACTCGTGGGAGGATGCATTGAAAGATGCGGATGAGGTACGAGTTTTCTTTCGTCTCAAGTATGCGGAAACGGTGAATATTATGAAATTAGGCAATCAAGTCAGACCCACAGGATCCCTGGGGATTCGAAAGAAGGCATGCGGCACTGCACGCTTTGCAACGCTATGACGAAGCAGTTAGTACTCTGAACCACATGGTTTCCCTCACAGAAAATTCTCTCGCCGATTCGGGTGCACAGTGTAAGTGCCACGGTGGCCGCGGGGGAGATGCTGCACTAGCGCACATTTTGGAGGACATCGTGGCTCGTTTGGGCGAGGCTGCGGTGCTTGCCTGGACGGGTCAGTCTTCATCATACAACAGCTGCCTTCCTGGGAGCCTCGCCATTCATAATCGAGCCCCACGTCCTCTTCTTACCGTCAATGATGCTGACATGGATGCGCGCGTTGCGGAGTTGAGAAGTTCGATGTCTACCACCGACGCGATGATTGTGCAAGAGCGATTCACCCGCGTGCCATTAGTGAGGTTTGTCCTCCGGAGACTCTACCTGCCCTGTATCCTGTTTCCAGTCACGAAGCTCGTCGAGAAAGATGTCGAGAAAGGGGAAGAGAAGTGTTACCGTGCCCGGGTATCAGGCATTGGTCATGTTGAATTTCGGACGGCGGACAGGCTCTCTTTATCGAAGCCACGCAAGCTCGCTTTGGCCCATCCATGGATTCGTGATCTGCGTGGTCCAGCCGAGGAGGAACGTCGTGGAAGCTCATCGGATGGCGAGGATGATTCTTTGTCGTGGTCCGGCTCTGACGTTGAAGAAGAGTCTTTGTCTCCAGCCGGGACTTCTGAGGTTGTGCTCGATATGGCTGCGCCACTGTATGTAGGACCGATCGCTACAACCGACGGACCTACCCAGGCGTTGCAGCTGATCGTCCGCCTGCAGCAGCCGTTCCGTGGACTTTTGCTGCAGAAACAGTCGCATGGAGGATACAAGCGCGTTGCTGCTGAACACGAGATCGTCATTCCAGGACTTGAACGCCGCATCAGTTCTGCCAACGACGTCTGGGTCGAAATCGTGGAAATATTGTGATCGCAGACATGGAGAATTCGGTCTCCAGTTTCAGAGGGTCATTATCCTAGCTGATGTTGAAGTTCGTGGTTGTTTGAAGTGCTATGCTTTTTTGCAGTCATTTGTGTCTTTCTCGCCGATCATGCAGTTTGGAAATTCATATGTGTAGTATAAGCCTCCTACCTGAGTTGACTCGTATCTCCGTCGCCGCCTTTTTGTAAATGCGGTTCAAAATCTAAGTTAGAGATGTTCCGTTCTGCCCGAGGTCGCCGAAGTGGATAAGCCAAGCGGTCCATAAAGTCGGGCTGACCCCAAAAGCCCGACAGCCGTGAATTTGGGGACAAGTGGGAATGGCGAGGCCGGGTGAGTGTACACACGAGCATGTCCACGAGGTGAAAGTCGAATATCAGACGTTTGCGCAACGCGAGGTCACGTACTATGTGCATACCCCGTGATGCGCATATGCATGTGAGTCGAGAAGGGGCAAGGTGGGGTACGGAAGGAGCCATTGGGGGGAGAGCGTGTGTCAGTTATCCGAGGAGTGGCGAAGTGGGGAGTGCGAGGACGAGGACGAACATAGGTGGGAGCGAGGTCGAGCGGGTAAGGTCGGGTGGGCGGCTATCCATGCATGGTCGAGCGAGGTGTGGGCGTGAGTGCATGTGCACCCGTGAGGAGAGAGAGAGTATTTGAGACCGAGCCGGTCCGGCACATGATACATGATGACTCATACGTAAAATTTTGTTCAAGGGTTTCCTTCACATCACACGGACGATGCCTCAGACCTCAGATGCCTCATTGATGGTACCGTATCAAACGTTGTCTCAGACAGCACCCGGCGCCCAACCAGTGGCGGACTGATTTTCTTTGTCCGTGACCATGGTTAGCGGCCTCGAAATTCCCGATTCCGACCGATCCCGACCGCGATCTAGTGACTGCGCGGTAAAGTTCAAGTTGGAGACCCGCAGGATACTAAGTTAACCACGTATGCAATCCAGAATGAAGGCGTTCACTGGCGTCACCAGCCGGAGCTCGACGGATTGGTGAAACACGACTCCAGCATAAAGTATACAACCTTTGTGAAGTTGAACTAGGCCTGTCAGCACGAATGATCCCGTCGCCTGCGTTTCACTATTGACCGTATGAGCACCGGAGTTTCATCGTGGCGTTGTCAAAGGGGGGTAGAGATTAATGGCTAGATCAAAGTGCGTGCACCAGTTGTGCAGACTGATTCTATGACATGCCAGTTTTAATTTTATCGCTATTGACGCCGCTGATCGAAAGGTAGACGACGCAAAAAGAAGGACAGAAACGCATGGATGCGTTTCGTTACGCGCACCAAAACTGCCTCATCACATTTCTATTTCCTTTGCGAGACTCTGGTTCCACGCCTTGCAAAGGTGCCTCCAACTCTCTGAACCATGGATGAGATCTGGGACTACAAGGATGCTAACGAAATCAGCCGCACCGTTCACTGGATCTTCCTTGGCAGTTTCATCTGGAGCTTCCGCCATCACAACCGCCATTCCCCTGTAAGAATGAAATGAAATCTTAACAATTACCCAGATCATCAGGCTCAGGCGACTGTACTTGCCTCTCCAGATGGAAATCGATATGACTTTTTTTAAGAGAGAAAAAAGTTAGAAATTGATGATCGGAGCAACGGTCGGCGCCGTACCAGTGGAGGAGCCAAGGCCCCATATTGTCGGTCATAAATCGGATAGTCACATTGTCATGGCTTGACATGTTGCCCATGCTGACCGTGTCACGTATTATAGGGTTGACATAGTTGTATCGCTGCGACCCTGCACTCCTCACGACATAGAAGGAATGCTATATAGACTGAGCACTCGAACGATATGCTTCAACGGTCTTGACTTACCCCATGCAAGTGCCACGGGTGCTAACAAGCACACGACTGTTAGCGGAGGACGAGGCGAAGGAGAACTAATGCCTACCGGTGCCGGAACATAAATTGCCGGAAAGGATATCTCGATAGACTTGTTTGGCGGAAGAGGGTACACTGAGCCTTGGTAGACCAAGTCTGCGATTCCCGCCGTTCCGCCCAAGATTTGCACAAGGGTCGGTACATCCGGTGGGTGGTACTGGACACCATTGATGTAATGATCGACAGTTGGCTCATTGAAGGATGTGACGAGTTTGATGGAAACATCAGCTCCCCCAGGGAATGCGAGACCTGGCGCCATCGTACCCTCTCTCGAATTGAGATGTGCTTCATTAAGTGGGTTGACAAGAGTCACATTCCTGTCCTGCGGCTCCGTTTCCGGCGCGCCTTCGTACCTAAGAATACCCGAATTCAAACCGTTCGTGAAATCCGTTGCATAGTTTATAGGCAATCCGCGAATCCAATAGTTGTCTGGGGGTTGGTTCGCCTCCAATATGAGAGAGTACCGCTGTCCTGCATGTATGGTTATGGAGTCGGCGATAACAGGGACGATAAGATTTCCGTCGGCTTCAATAACGCTGAAGGTGTGGGAGTCGATGGAAAACGTGATCCACGCCTTGCACGACATGTTGATCAACCTGATGCGGTATTTCTTTCCCTGCTCCACTGTGGTAACCGACAAATCCGTGTTTGGGCCTCCGAGGTACCGACCCTTACCGTTGAGATGGATCGCAGCTGGATTAGAGTAGAAAGCATCACCCGCTTTCATGTGGAACCTAGGTTGTGTCAGGCGTGACTGGTGGAGAGTGTAGAGATCACTAATCTACTTGCCAGTCTGACAACGTGATTACGGTCGATTCTAGAGAAGAAATGTTAGGTGCCAATTTTGAAGGACGGTTCAAGAACGTACCGTCATCCACATCATACAGGTTCCGGTACGGATCGTAGGGGTCATATATGATAAGCGGGCCACGGAGACCATCGCAGTACTGCAAGTTATAATGAGAGTGGTACCAGAACGTCCCTGCCTGGGTCTCCACGTTGAATTTGTAGTTGAATGAATTCCCAGGAAGAATGGGACACTGGGTCACGAATGAAGTACCGTCGAAAGAGTTCGTATGGTGTTGATGCAGACCATGCCAGTGCTGATGCGCGGCTGTGAGCATTAATTACAGGTCAACGACGCCTAACCTTACAACAGAGGTAGCATCGTCCAAATAAATGTTTGAAAGCTCGTTTCGGACGTTGATATCGAAATGGTCACCCTTACGAGCAACTGGTAAGTAAGATGATATGTGTATGTACGTTGTAAAGGTAGATTTATACCTTTTTGGCCGTGAGGAGAGGTCCAGGGGTACAACCATTGACGACGATGGCACTAAACCGGACGTAAGATGGCAAACGAGCCGAGTAACTGCCTGTTTAGTAGAACTTACGTCCTGTTGAAACCATCGGGAGCCACTACTGCATTGCTCAGAACAAGTTCCGTCTTGACCGTCTTAGCACAGGTATAGGAAAAGAGAGGGGCGAGATACCAGAAGCTCAAAACAGAACGCATGGCTGATGCTTTGAATCGCGTAGGCATCCTAGAGTGTGTGAGCGCACAATCCTTTTATTATGGAGCGGCCCTAACGGGCGGGAAGACTAGCTGTCAGGGATGCGGCCTGATGGAAAATACGACCGCAACACCCGGGCATCACCCAGAGTCATATAGTAGTAGCGGGATCGCAGCTTTCTGTCGGACCAAGTTGTCATGGCCTAACAGTTTTAGAGTGGTTCCGAGCTCGCGAGTACTGTCACACGAGGTGCAACTATCAGAAACTTGCCATATGGAGAGACCGAGTTTGAGATCGTCGGGTTCACCTCCATCAATCGGCAGCTGGTCCATGGATATGATCATGCATCAATTCGTCATGTCATCCACCTGTCATGTCAGATATATCATTATCGGTGTTGCTAGACGATCCCCGAAGTTGTGATACCCAGTAACCCAGGACACGGTCGGATCAGTAGCCTGAGGCCCGGTACAAGTGGTGCGACACGGAAAGCCTCTTTCCGTCCCCCGGTCGCCTTCATATTATTGCATGGTCATCAGATTCGTAGTTGCTTGATTTCTATGATCACGTTCCTTGGGCTTCAATACTTGAAGTTCTATTTTGATCCCGCCGTGCCGCCTCGACCTCTGTAGTCGATCGATGATACAACGACACGTCATGCACCATGCATGCATTAGGAAGATCAGAAACACAGAAATGTTATGCAAGTTTTACTAGTGGCTTGTCGCTCTTGGTCCGAGTCAAGATAGAAAGTTAGTAGTAACTTGAATGGCCTGAAACCTAATACATGTTTTACATAGCAACGTTCATCTCCGTTTTCCTCGAATTTTCATTTGACAAATTCTTCGGTGGCTCGTAATGATGGTTCCGAAGAGTAGGATATATGAACAACAGGACACCTGTCCCATTGCTTGGGATCATGTGTATTCGTGCATGAGCGCATAGCCTAGGACCATTGTCTGAAATGAGTACTAAATATACAAATATACAAATGTTCTCTTTCTCCTCCATATGCATAAGCTCTGGCATCAGTGACAAATCAAGATTTCAACCTGATGGCCCGCAAGTTTGTCCTTTCCACCAGCATTTTTCTCGTCGCTGTGGCTCTAGTGGTTCATTCCGCTCGGTCTAAGGCCCGCAAAGCGGGCCCGTCTCCAATGCAGGGTCCCAGCCCAACTGGGCTGATGCTATCTAGGGCAACCTGTTTTTATTTTCCGCGTTCAAGTTTGCTGCGCTTCTCTATAAATCGAGTGAGACCCCTGCCCTGGGAGCACAATCGTAGACAGGCCCGCAGTGCAAGGACACGATCATCGACCCCACACTCGCAACATGACTACATAAATAAAGACGTCGCATAGCATACCTATAATATTCGTATCATTCCACTTTCGTCTCGGACTAGTAACAACACAGCCACTTGGGGAACATGGTGAAAAGCTTGGCGTTCCCTAATGCTCGTTGTGAGTTTCGCAACATGTGCTCAAGGAAAGTGTACGCACGCTTAACTGAATTCTCGGAGTTGAGGGTCGACCTGCATCTTTTGCCTGTTGTGCCTTATACGACGTGAGTTCCTACGATGTGATCGATACCAACGAATGACCCACCTCACTCGGTGAATTTGGATCCAGAAGACGTGGAGTGCTAGTACCACGGTCGTGGTCTCCGTGCACATTTGACAGAAGAGTACGCTACTCGATGGCCCTGGATTCGGAGGGCGACCTCCAGTGTTAGTGTTACGGTCCCTGTCTCCACCTACACGAGGTCTTGCTTTCAACTCCTTCCTGTGCAAAGAAAGATAAACAATGGGATCTGTGGGCCCAATGGATAACTTTAAGAACCTACCTGCCACCACCCCTCTGACCGTTCGGCAGCGACAGGGATATGTCAGGTTTGATAAGGGCCATGAATGTACCTTGACGGTCTGGTCGCAGCAGTAGGGCTTACTGTTGTTGCACTGCGGAGCCTGGGAAGCGACAAGGAGAGCAAGGGGGAGAAATGCAAAGAAACGAGTGAACATGACGACCGATAAAAGAGAGTGGGTATATGACTAGAGAGTAGATGGGAGGCGCGAGCGAGTGATTGAACTGCAGCCCAAGCTCCCTCTCCCTGCTCTTTAATACTTGAAGAACGAGGCCATCGCAGTTAAATGGTTTACATCATTCGCCAGACAAATGGCGGTGCCGCAGCCTGAGGGTTACTCCTCCTCGCTCGAGGTGCGGAAAGAGTACTGTAGGGGCCAAACGAAACAATGATCGCTCGCTCCTGACCTTCAAGTTGCGTGTTGTCGCCATCTGAAAAGCCTCCGCTTGACAACACCCCGGCCGCGAGTGCTCATCAATCAAGAAGGCGGGACACACGTGAGCACTGAAACGAAAGATGATATTTTTAGACGAAGTATGTCCATTAGCCTTTCGAGGAGCACCCACTGGTGTACCGCGACCTCCGGCCACTTTCGAAAAATGCTTTGTTCGGGGCGTTCATCACGTTCTGTGCTGACCTGGATTAGATACCGGAAAAGCGACGAGGATCAGGGACTGTAGGTTCTCTGATGCTCCTCTTCCACGTTCCTAAATCTGAAGGAATCGAGACGGCGGTGCACCATCGTTGAGCTCTTCCGAGCATATCTCTGTGGTAGAAGTCACAAGTGGACTGGAAGCTAGGATGTGGAGTGGATTCAGTGGAATAAGATAGGAGGTAGCATCTGGTCCTCGTGATGAGCAGACGACACTAGCGAGGGTGCCTTCTGAACATAGCAGCACAGTCGGAATGAATTGATCACGAACCTCATCATAGTTGAGCTGATTGTCAGCCATGAGTGTTGTGGGTGGGAGCTCGACCTGCGCCATGTGATTACATGTTTCGAACAGGGACAGGAACAAACTTGTAACATTGCTAGAGCACTGTGATCCTACAAGCTCTTTCTGGCACTCATTGTATGTTGGGATGATGGTCTCAGATAACAACGTCGGTTTGAAGGATACACTCACTGATGGTAGCAGGACACTATGCAGATTGCGGAGCGTAATGGTCTTCCCACCCGCAACCACCACATCGTAGTTTGCTGAGATGGCTTTAGGGTAGTCCATGATAGGTCCAATTTTTTGATGTTTTGTAGTATCCCGGAACGAGACCGATGAGTCGTCGTATGCTAGTGAGATACAGTATGGCCCATCGAAACCGTGAACAGACCGTTGCGAAAGCGTCATCCTAGAGGACACGACAGCGGATGTTACCAACAAAGCCATCGATTAGGCGAGGAATCTGTTGAATGGCGAGGATACTCGGACTGGAAAGTCTGCGAGGAGAGCGTCTTCGAGACTGTCATAAATTCGAACAGAGCCGGAGTCCACATAGCAGTTGCGATGAATTGAATGTACATACTGTCCGGGGAGAACTTGACCACATTGGTTTCGCTCTAATGTGGGAAACGACCAGCCACCCAATATTTCACGTTGAATGCCACACAGCCACGACCCAATTGCCGGTCTCAGCTTGTCCACCACAGGAGGTAACTTTTCTTTCGCTTGCGATGTTAACATATCAACTTTCATGGCGTCACATCCCCGGTTCTTGATTCCAATGGGTACCGTGACTCTCAGCGCTGGGTCTCGAGACCCAAGCAGTTTGCTTTACGATGTTTCTGTGGGCCTTTAGTTCATAACATTTCCCCTTCGTCCACAGCGGGACCTCCCGCCAGTGGTACCTATCCTACGAGTGTCGGCGGAAATATGACAGGAGGCTGTACTCACGGGTCAGTATTCAAGTTGTCGACGCGCAATGTGTATTCCTATGCACGCATGTACTCATTTTGGCCTCTAGTTCCCCCGACGTAGGCGCCATAAGTTGGTAAGTCGCTCGGCTTCTTTTCTAGATGTTCGGCCGGAGTTATTGGTGGTCTTGCAGCGGTCGTTATCCTCGGCTCGCCGTGTCATCCGGCGTCTAAACTCCAATCGCTCAGTAAAAGTGGATCTCCTGAGATGCAGACCCTGAAGACAACAGGCTGCCGTCCGACTACCAGCCCCTACCGTATCTGCATCCAGAGCACCTCGCTTACAACATCCTTGTCGTTCTTCCAGTCCAAGTCCCCGCCCCAGTTCATGCGAGGTGCGAGTACGCGGTACTCTATGGCTAGCTCTGCCGTGCTCACGGGCTCGCCCCACCACGGGACGACTTTGCTGCATCCCTTGTCAGACATGACGTCCTTTTCAGACCCTGACACCCAAGCTCGAGCTTGGTCTCGGTTTGTTCTGAGCATGCACCCTCTGGGATCTTCAACTCCTACGTCAGGCCCGTCGAGCTTGCGCAAGTGAGCGACAATGAGTCCAGCCAACATTATCTAGCACAAAGACGCGGGGCTGGCGTACGCTGGAAGGCGAGGTTGAGATAATCGAGCCGCTATCGGTGATACAAACATCCGAAAGGACCCGTCTCGAGGCGCTGAACACCGGCGTTGAGAGTGTTTGGTCGGGTTCACCCTGACATTTTCTCCTTTTTCTTTTTCAACAACATTGTACTGAAAGTTCGCCTGCGCATTTGTGTATCTATTTTCCGTTTTGATTTTTCTTATATTTCTTTTTTGCTTTCTTTTCTTTTTCTTTCCTTTCTATCGTTTTTCATCTGGCTGAGCAGTTAACTAGCTTCATGCCTCTACTGACACCAACATCAAGGGTCTCCCTAGATTAATATCAGGTGCAAGCCGTCGAATGACTCCCTGCTGCACTTCACTTCACCCAGCAGTACATTCAGAACAACATATGTGGTGATATACGTAGGAGACGAGGCATATTGTCCCACTTGTTGCTATGATTCTGCCCGCCATATTTCTCTTCATCCCATCACCCATCTCCCCACTCTCCTCCCGTCACCGGCACATATCGATTTCCCCATTAGATCCTGTCCCAAAAGGAATCACGGACGGATGGTTATGGCATTCTATGAATTTCACGCCAGCTTGCTACTATAGATATAATGACTCGTCTCCTCTTTTTCTCGTTTCATCCCTGTTTTCAAAACGTATTTCCGCTCGCGGACACGGGCATAGATGTACAAATGTCATTCTTTCATTTTTTAATCAACACCCCGAGGTTCGTTTTTCGCCACAAAGTCCAGGTATTCCAATTGATGTTGATTGTATGCAAGGGCTGCAAGGCTTCAAACATCAAGATCACTCTATCGTTGCTCTGTAGGTCTGGTCGGTTGAGAACGGCCTAGACCTCCGGAAGGAGCCGATCAAACTGAAGCAGCATACGGACAAACGTGGTCTCTAAACCCCTCCCACTACCGGAACCGGATGTCGGAAGTAGATGGGGATCGATCGACGCGGACTTCTTTCATTTCTTCCCTCGCCCGCCCTCACAGCGACTACTACAACTCTACGTTCCATAGTTCATCCAACAATACTTGCAACGCAGATATGGCGACATACAAGACAGGCGGTTTCGAAAACATCCGAGAGAAATTTGGCCGCTTCAGGGTCCTTATCATTGGGCGGGCGAACGCTGGCAAGACGACTATTCTCCGCGCAATCTGTAACAGTACCGAGGACCCGGAAGTCTACGATGGAAAAGGAAACAAGGTGTGTGCTCGGCTTGATACAGGTGGATGGCTAGTTTACCTCACCGTGCGACTAGGTCGATTTGGGCCAGGTTGAAGGAACCAGGGGAGTGAGTATCACTACATGCTTGACCCGGACATGGGACGTGTCTTAACCAATGCATGCTAGCGTGGAATGCATGATATCGAGAATGAATTGGTTTTCAAGAGCAACGACAAATTCGTCTTCCACGACTCGCAGGGCTTCGAAGCTGGTTCCGTAGACGAATTCCAGAGATTGAAGGAGTTCATCGCAGATCGTGCGGACACGACATTTCTCAAGAAACGGATCCATGCCATTTGGTAGTAGCTCAGCGAGCGGTGCGGGAAGTGTCAACTGTGTCATTGACTGGTCATATATTGAATAGGTACTGTATTCCGATGGATAAATTGGGTCGCGCAATTCAGCGTTCCGAAGAGATGTTTTTTGATGAATGTGATACAAGAAATGGTGACTGCATCTTTGGAAAAGTTTTCTCGAACTCATGACTTTCCTAGTGCCTGTTATTGTGTTGTTCACCAAGTTTGATGCATTGTTGACAGTAGCCATGTGCAAACTAACTGGTACTGATCGGAGGTTGCCACTACAGGAGAGGATGGCAAAGGCACATGAGCTGATAGATGGAATTTTTGACAATGCTAATGTATGGGGACGTCTCTCTGAATTGACCTATGCACCAAAGTATAGTGTTCGGATTGGAGGTATTTACATATGCTGTTTGCTGGTGACTGATTCAGCTGATTGATATGTATTTGCATATGTGCAAGAAATGCACAACTCAAATGAAGGGTGTAACATACTGCTGGAACAGACAGCAAGAGCTCTGAATGAGGGGGCTTTGCAATTGCTATTTGTTACTGCACAGGAAACAAACATAGCATTGTGTATCAGATATGCAGTTCAAGAGTAAGCACTGACAGTTAAATAGACTTGGAAGGCAGATGCCATTAGCTGAAAAAGTGTTATACCTGATTTAGATAGGCAGCAAAAATCATCACATTCTGAGGACCAAATGAAGAACATAGATCCTCAAATACTTGCAAGATGGTTTCCACATTTTTGGGTTAGTGAGATAACTTCATTTGAATAGAAAATGGAACTTATGTCAATTTTGATTGTATTCCACTATGGAAATGATAGAATGTGAGTTTTTCATAATTGCCAACTTATTAACCATATATCATTAATGTTGCTCTGAAAATCCCAGAGAGTGAGTGATGCTCTGTAGAATATGATAGGAAATGGTAATGCTGATAGTGCCATGTCTACTAATTCACCATTATGCTCTGAAAATCATAGAGAGTAAGTTCTGCTTTATAGAATATGACAGAGGGTGGTAGTGATGAATCTGACTTGGATAATGATGCCACATTCACTTATTCTACTCTGGAAATCACAGGATGTGAGTTTTGGATTGTGGAATATACCAGGAACCAATGATCCTGATGATGCCATGGCTGGTCATTCTCAATTCTGCTCTGAAAATCAAAGGATGTGAGTTTTGCATTGTGGACTTCCAGAGAGCAATAATACTGATGATTCCATGTTTTCTTATTCTCCTGAAAATCACAGGCAGTGAGTTGTGCTTTGTGGAGTGTGACAGAGAGTGGTGATGGCTCATTCCCATTCTGTTTTTGAAATCACAGACAGTGAGTTATACTTTGTGGAATATGCCAGAGAGTGACAATCTTAATAATGCCATGTCTGCTCATTCTGCTCTTAAAATAGTTTGTGAGTTATGCTTCTGGAAATGTACCAGAGAATGATGATTCTAATGATGCCACATCTACTCATTCCCCATTTTGATCTAAAATCAGTCTGTGAGTGGTACAGCATCTTGTAGAATGACACGGAAAGTGGTAATGCTGATGATGCCATGTCTACTCATCCTTCATTTTGCTCTGGAAATCACAGTTTGTGAGTTGTGCATTGTGAGATGTGCCAGAGAATGGTGATATTGATCATACTATGTGTGTTTATTTCCCATTCTGCTCTGAAAATCATAGCCAGTAAGTTGTGATACTAATAATAACATGGATACTCATTCCCAATTCTTCTTTAAAAATCACAGTTTGTGAGTTTGGAATGTGCTAGAGAGTGGTAATGTTGATGATGGCATGTCCACCCATTCCCTATTCTACTCTGAAAATCAAAGTTTGTGAGTTGTGCCTTATAGAATGTGACAATGGCATTGCTAATGATGCTGGGATGACCATTCATTCTGCTTTCTGCACTGGAAATCATAGCAAGTGAGCTGTGGAATGGAACAGAGAGCTGTAATGCTAATGACTCTATATTTATACATTCTTTATTCTGCACTAAAAATTATAGAGAGTGAGCTGTAGGGCCTCTAGAATATTACAGAGTGGTGTAGCTGATGGTGCTACTATGTTTGCTGATTCACAATTCTAATCTGAAAATCACAGGATGTGAGTTGTGCTTTGTGATATATGCTAAAGAGTAGTGATGCTGATCATGTCATCTCCATGTACTCTTCATTCTGCTCTGGAAATCACAGGATGTGAGTTTTGCTTGATAGAATATGCTGGAGAGAAGTGATGCTGAATTCTGATGATGCCATGTCAATTCATCTGCCCACAGGATGTGAGCTGTGCTTTATGAAATATGCTAGAGAGTGGTGATGCTAATGATGATACCATATTCCAATTTGAATTCTCCATTTTTCTCTGGAAACCACAGGCAGTGAGTTGTGTATTGTGAAATGTGCTAGAGAGTGGCAATGTTGATGATACCATGCCCACTCATTCATCATCATGATTCTGCTCTGGAAATCACAGTTAGTGAGTTGTGCTTTGTGAAATGTGCAATAGAGTGGTAATGTTAATGATGCCATGTCTACTTATTTCTCATTCTGCATTGGAAATGACAGAATGTGAGCTGTGCTTTGTGGAATGTGTCATAGAGTGGTGATGCTAATGATGCCATGTCCACTGATTTCACATTCTGTTCTGAAAATCACAGCCAGTGAGTAGTGATACTAATGATGCCATGTCAATTCATCATGATTCTCCATTCTGTTCTGGAAATCATAGGATGTGAGTTGCACTTTGTGAATGTGCCAGAGAGTAGAGATGGCTAATGATACCTTGTGCACTTATTCCTCATTCTACTTTGAAAATCACAGTTTGTGAGTTGTATTCTGTGAAGCATATACAAGAAATAGTAATGTTGATGATGTATCTTTTTATTCTTTATTTTTTACTGAAAATAATAGAATGTAAGTTGTGCTTTGTGAAATGCCTGAAAGAGTGGTGATGCTGATGATGCCATGTCTACTCATTCCCCATTCTGCTCTGAAATTTCTAGCTAGTGAGCTGTAATCTATGGAATGTGCCACAGAGTAGTGATGCTGATGATGTCATGTCCACTCATTCACCATCCTACTCTGGAAATCACAGGGAGTGAGTTATGCTTTGTGAAATGTGCTGGAGAGTGATGTTAATGTTGATGATGGTATATCCACTCATTCATTTTCTGCTCTGGAAATTACAGGCAGTGAGTTGTACTCAAATGTGCCAGAGAGTAGTGATCTTGATGATGCCATATGTATTTTTTCATCCACCATTCTGCCCTGAAAATCATAGAAAGTCAGTTGTGCTTTGGGAAGTATGCCATAGAGTGGCAATGCTAATAATTCTATATTCACACATTCTTTGTTCTTGTCTGGAAATCACAGAGAGTGAGTTGTGCCTTGTGGAATGGATCAAAGAGTGGTGATGCTGATGATGCCATGTTCACTCATTCTCCATTCTGCTCTGGAAAACATAGCAAGTGAGTTGTGATGCAAATGATAACATGTCCATTCATTCTGCATTCTGCACTGGAACACATAGCAAGTGAGTGCTTTGAGGAATGTGGGATGTGACAGGGAATGGTGATGATAATGATTTAATGCATTCTTTATTCTGCTCTGATAATCATAGAAAGTGAGTTGTGCTTTTTAGAATGTGGCAGAGAGTAGTGAGGCTGATGATGCTATGTTTAATCATTTCCCATTCTACCTTGGAAATTGTAGAAAGTAAGTTGTGCTTTGTGGGATATGCCAGAGAGTAGTGAAGTTGATGGTGCTATGTTTACTCCATTTTTCATTCTGCTCTGGAAATCACAGACAGTGAGTTGTGCAATGTGTGGTGTACTTGATAGTAGCTATGCTGATGATGCCATGTCAACTCATTCATTCACCATTCTGCTCTGCAAACCACAGAGAGTGAGTCATGCTTTGTGAAATGTGCCTGAGAGTTGTAATCCTTATGGTGTCATATTCATCCATTGACCATGCTATTTTGGAAATTGAAAATCACAGGCAGTGAGTTGTGTTCTCTAGAACATGCCAGAGACTGGTGATGCTAATAATGTCCACTCATTTCCTATTCTGCTCTGGAATCATAGCAAGTGAGTTATTCATTGTGGAAAATACCAGATAGTGGTAATGATGATTTCATATGCACTTGTTCTCTATTCTGCTCTGGAAATCATAGGCAGTGAGTTATGCTTTGTGAAATGTGCCAGAAAGTGGCAATGCTGATGATGCCATGTCCACTTACTATTCCCAATTCTTCTGTGGACATAATAGATTGTAAGTTGTGCTAAAATTTGAGGTGTGCCAAATGCTGATGATCTATGTCCATTCAATTATTATTCTGCTTTGGAAATCACAGACAGTGAGCTGTGCTTTTTTAAATATGCTAGACACTAGTGATGCTGATAATGCCATGTTCACATATTCTTTATTCTTTGAAAATCATAGGCAGTGAGCCATGCTTTGTGGAATGTCCTAGATAGTGGTAATATTAATAAACCATGTTTGCTTATTCCTCATTCTGCTCTTCACAGATGGTGAGATGTACTTTGCAAAATATTCCATATAGTGATGATGCTGATGTCCACCTATGTTCTGGCTTGGAAACTATAGAGAGTAAGTTATGCTTTGTGAGATATGTCTCAGAGTGGTGATGGTGATGTCTGCTATTCTGTTCTGGAACTTACAGGCAGTGAGTTGTGCTTTATGATATATGTCAGAGATTAGTGATGCTGATGATGCCATATCTACTTATTCACTATTCTGCTCTGAAAATCACAGTTTGTGAGCTATGTAAAATATGCCAGAGAGCACTACTAATGCTAATAATGCCATGCCCACTTATTTCCCTTTTTTTCTCTTGAAATCACAGGCAGTGAGTTGTTCTTGTAAAATATGCCTCTGATAGAGTACTAATATTGATGATGCCTGACATGTCCATTTTCTGCATTCTATATTGGAAAACATAGCAAGTGAGTTGTGCTCTGAAGAATATGACTGAGAATGGTAATGATAATGATTTGATATTCACTCATCCTTCATTCTACTCTGGCAATTACAGAGAGTGTGTTGTGCTTCCTGAAATAAGCAAGAAAATAGTAATGCTGATAATGCTATTCCCACTAATGCTTCATTCTACTCTGTAAATCACAGAATGTGAGCTGTACTCTGTCAGATGTGCCAAAGAGTGGTCATGCTAATGATTCTATTTTCATACATTCTCCATTCTGCCCTGGAAAATATAGCTGGCAAGTTATACTTTTTAAAATATGCCAGAGTGCTAATACTGATGATGTCATTTCCACTCATTTACCATTCTGTTCTTGAATTCATAGAATGTGTGTTATCATTTGTGGAATAAGAGTATTGATCTTGATGATGCTATGTATATTCATTTATTCTTCATTCTGCTCTGGAAATCACAGCCAGTAAGCTGTGCTTTATAACATGTGGCAAAGAGTGGTAACATTGATGATGCTATATGTCTACCCATTCTTTATTCTGCACTGGAAACTACAAAATGTGAGTTGTGCTTTGTGAAATATATCAAAGAGTAATAATGCTGATAATTCACATCCACTTGTTTCCCATTCTGCTCTGAAATCACAGGCAGTGAGTTGTGCTTTGTGAAATGTGCCAGAGTGGTGATAGTGATGGTGATGTTATGTGTGCTTAATCTCTATTCTGCTCTGGAAAACATAGATGGCAAGTTATGCTTTGTGAAATGCACTAGAAAGTGGTAATGCTAATGATGTCATATCTACTTATTCTGGATTCTACTCTGAAAATCACAGGATGTGAGTTGTACTCTGTGGAATATACCAGAGAGTAGTGATTTTAATGGTGCCATGTCCACTCATTCACCATGCTGCCCTGAAAATTACAGAAAGTGAGCTATACCTTGTGAAGTGTGCCAGAGAGCAGTGATCCTGATAATACCATATTCATCTATTCTTTATTCTCTACTGGATATCACAGAAAGTAAGTTATGCTTTAAATAATCTGCTAGAGAATGGTAATCCTCAGTGGTGCTGATTATGCAATCACATTCATTTTCTCCTTATTTTCCTTTGGAAATAATAGTTTGTGAGTGTTTCATTATACAGTGATTCAGAAACAAATAATGTTAATGATTCCATTTTCTCATTCTACTTCAAATATCATAGTTTGTAAGTTGACATTTTTAATACTAATAATTACATATACTTACACTGAGCTTTCTACTTTACATTTATAGAGAGTATGTTATCCATTATTTCTTTTATAATAATTATACAACTGAATA
>JBBPLX010000448.1:0-22532 GCA_038090015.1 Leccinellum albellum | reverse complement strand
CGCATTAAAGAACTTGTCGTCTAGTCCAAAATAGACAGCGTGCCACCTTGCCAGATATATGCCGAGAACGACAGATATGAATGCGATTGCGTCTTCGAAACATGGACAGTCGTCTACCGGCTGCGGATGGTAGTGTACCAGTAAGAGACACAGTGGTATCAGCACGATCGGAACTATATGCGGAACAAAAAAGTTCGTCAGACGGCAGCATCGCAATAGACGAGCAAAATAGGACCTACCGGTCCACGATCTGCTCTCCAACCAACGCTCCATCACTTCGCTTGTGAAAGTATAAGCCGCCCAAATGGCAGCTCCCAGCGCCACGCCGACAGCACAGTCCGTGAAAGAGTGCATACCTGTATATATCCTGCCAAAGACGATCGAGACGACATACAGTACCAAAATGGCGCAAGAAATCCAATAGGTTGTGGTGGATATGGCTGAATGATCACCAAATGTGGAATGGATGTGACCAAAGATAAAGAGGGCCATAGACATGCTGTTTGTCGAGTGAGTGGACGGGAAGCCGTATTCTAGGTGGTGTGAACCGATGGCTTCAAAACGAATTAGGAGAAGTTGTGGATGACAAAAATTCACGCACTCAGACGATCCACAGGGGGTGCAAAGGGGCGGGGTGAACACACGAGGTCTTTTATGAACGAAGAAAAGTAGACACCGGATGCCAGCACGACCACAAGGCTAGAGACACATGCAGAACATTAAAACTGGTGACGTAATTTGTTGGAACATGCGCACTCACCCTCTCCCAACCTCTGGAAATCCAAAGAAAAAGAGGATAGGGAGTGCAATCATGAAGAAAGTATGCGTGCCAAGAGTGGAGGAGTAGAGGAAATAGCTGTCCAACCAAGGGCTACGAATGAGCCCCTGGAATTGAAATATACATCAGGCTCAACCGTATGACATGCATGCAAGCACCTACCTGTAGGCGTCCAATGACGACACTCTCATGGGCAACGGCCTTGACAAGACATGTACGGATTGAAGCTCTCCAGCGGGGCAATGTCGTATTGTATACATCATCTGGAAGGTAACCGGGTGTACATCGTGATGATTCGGATAATGAATCAGCGCTTGGTTTGCGATTTTCCGTGTGTGATGGCATCAGCTAAACCTGAGTCTCGTCAAGCTATTATGAAGCTCGGAGTTGAGGACGTGGACGACAGAAACTTGCCAAGGACAAGTTGGAAGCGAACACGACTGGAATTTTAGCGTTTTAGCACACCTAAAAAGGAAGGTAGCCACCGGCCCGTCTAGCCGAGTGAATTCGTTCGGCAAAGGCCGAATAAACGTCGGCATGTGACTCCGGCTTCTTAACGATATGACGTCGAGTTCACCACTTAGTCACCCACCACTTTGAAATACTAGGGATCCTGAATCACATCGCCGCATACAGACTGCCATTCAAATAAACTTGCGAGTCAGTAAGCACATACCACAATGCATTCATCGCCACTTCAGGGTACTAAACACAAAGCCTCCGCAGGCGGTCTGCCTAAACTCAAATCAGTGAGCCATTACAATTACTACCTCGTTTTCAGGCATGCTGCTGCGGTTCGCGCTCAAGAATCATTGCCATTTCTGTCAAATTCGTTTCTATGACCAACCCTGTTCGGTGCTTTGTTAACTAGGAAGTGAACTGAATGATCTTGTAGTCGCTGAAACTTTCACCTCGCTGGCTTGGAGGCACTGTGTTGCAATTTTGACATTACACGCAGATGCTGATGAGTCAACATAATGGCTACTTCCGAGAATTTATGGCTGTGGTCAGACACTGCCTGGCGCCTGTGGAGCCGATTTAACGCATCCGCAGGCCGCACAGCCAAAATCCCATTTTCCAGCAATGCGCTCGTCATGGAAATATACTTGGGTCACTCACCACTTTCTGTGCTGCATACTACCAAAATGGACGGGAATCATTCCGTGCACGTAATCCATGTACACAAAGTAAGCACGGCCAAATTCAAAGAACCGTGTGCATTCTCTATATCCACCGGCGATCCCTCATCGAACCAACATATAAAGAGGGGAGATGCGAATACCCTACCTGACTCCACAGTACTCGCTTGCATATACGTAGATAACGACTTACTTCGTCGTCTCCGCTGTCATGCGTTCCTCTACCATTCGCTTCCCCGTTATCACCTTCTGTGTTCTCGCCCTTTTCTCTATCAACGGATTCGCTGCCCCGCCGTTCTCATCCATCCCGGGAGGCACCCCCGTCATCCCCATTACATCCGGTTTAACCCAGCCAACGCTGTCGTTCAACCCTGGAGGCCCTATCATCCCGGTCTCCTCCGATACTCCTGCTCCATCTAAATCACACCACTCCCATTCATGCTCCTCAGTCAGCTCCAATGGCACGCACATCCCTGCGTCCTCGGGGCACTATGAGACCCTCTCGTTCAACCCCGGGGGCCCAAACATCCCAGCGAGCTGCGCGACACCCACACCGTCGCCCACGGGTACCATCATCCCACCCTTTGAGTCTGCCACGAAGAAGTAAAAGACGCCTTGACGCATTAAAGGTAGTTGACTTCAGTGAGTGAGTAGACCTAGCCTTGCGGTTGTCTTGATGACGTGCAATGCACTCTTGCGGCTCAATGTAGTACTGATCTAATGCTGTTGGCCACAGATTATATTGATAGATGTCGTTGGGGACGAATATTGGATCAGGAAGTCGATCATGCAGTATGACGTAGTAGTATGCCTCACGAGACGTGTCTAAGACACGGAACCTTAGGAAAGGACATTGATATATCGATAATCGGACATTTGCTCCCTGTACCTATTGATTAAGATCAAGTGAAATGGAGCACTACTTTAAATTGGTATGGACAAATTGACTCGGAGGCTGGAGGACTGACCTGGTTAGTCAACATCGACTTACAACCTCTTTCCGTGCACGAGCATTGTTACCACTCGGTTATTAATGCTGTAAGTTATTCAGGTTGGCTCCAACTTTGGCTCAGGGGAAAATATGATCTTAAGATAGCTCTCGTAAGTATACTATGAGCATCGAGGCCGGGGTGCCGACAGTTTTGTAAATTTTGTTGGTGCGTTTGTATCCCAGAGTAAGAACAACGGAGCAGCGGAGGTGCATACAAGTGTGATACAGCTTAGTTCGTTGTCGTGTCCCGGGCCGACACTTATCCGGCCCGCTATGCGTGGAATCTGGTTCTGCCACTGGCTCTCAATAATTCGGTTCAGCACAATATGGAGTCAGGCTATAATGGACGAAAATCCTGAGAGCGTCAAGCATGATTACCGTCCCCCGCCTCAAGGACATTGTTGGCAAGCATCCGAGTCTACCACTCGAGAAAGGCGAACGCATTCAGTGCCAACAGCATTGTTCCTTTTCGTGTTACTGTTATTCCTTTGGCTGCCTCGAACCCTGGACTTGCATTCTTTGTCGTGCTACGTAACGCGCGTTCAAGGTGACAAGTACAATGCTTTCATGACCGAATACATGAAACATGGTAAGCCTGAGGAACCTATGAGAGGTAGCAGGGCGGAGGAATTGTTCTTGTGAGTCTTCATGGATTGTCTCGTTGAACGGCCTCTCAACCCTCAATGTTTAGAACCGTTCCGAACGAACAGAGTGCTCTTGCTGCCTCTCGTCGGTACTCTTCAAAGCCTCACCTATCTGGTACAGTTGGAGATATGGCCACCGCAACAGATTTTCTTGAACACTTACAAATGGAGCTGGACATCAACCAGACCTCGAAGCTACCAATCTATCCTGCTGGTACGGACCAAGGCCGCTCAGCCACTCTCAACGTGTCTACGTACAAGGAGCCCAAGGCTTGGATAACCACTTACTATCCCGTCTTGAATTTCCCCTTGAACCACAATCTGGAGGTTCTTGGGGAAGATGGACATCCCATCTGGACTGCCGAGCTGGAGGAAATCTCGGACGGAACGGACCCAGAGGCTACCGAGTATGCAACAGCTGTCCCTGTGTGGCATGGGCTCAGTCGTGGCGGTGAAGCACAAGGGAAGCTCGTATATGCAAATTACGGGCAGAAGGAAGACTATGATGCGCTCGTTGGGACAGGTATTGTTTTCCATCTTGTCCGGTCCCAGGATTACTTCATTCACTGCAAAAAAGGAACCATATTTGACGGAAAAATTGTGATCGTTCGCTACGGCGGTAATTACCGTGGACTCAAGGTACTCCAAGGCTAATTTTGCTGTTATGCATGTATTGAAGCGATGTTCCCAGGTTAAAAGGGCTGAGGAGCTTGGTGCTGCTGCCGTCTTGATGTACTCGGATCCACGAGATGATGGCACTGTAACGACAGAGAATGGGTATCTACCGTCAGTCATGTCTTGATTTAGCAGCACATCCCATACTCAAATTCTTCAAGGTACCCTCACGGGCCTGCCCGTAACCCAACTTCAGTACAACGGGGATCTGTTGAGTTCTTATCCATTTACCCGGGAGATCCTTCGACTGCAGGTTACCCTGCTTATGAGAATAGCACGCGAGTCGAGGGAGTCAACAGGCCAACAATTCCCAGTTTGCCGATATCGTGGACGAATGCCAAAATCTTGCTGGACCAAATCGCAAATGGCAATGAAGGACCCACTGTCAGGGTGGTTAATAATGGTATGATTTCAATGGTATTGAATATTTGATATATCAACAAGGTCGTTATTGATCAGTTGAAGAGAAAATCACGCCGATCTGGAATACGTTCGGTGTTATACCTGGGACGAAGTCGTTGTGCTTGGAAATCATCGTGATGGTGTGTAGTTCATTTCTTGAATGCGACGCACGCTAACGTGCATGTTGAGCTTGGGTATGACATACATACATAGTCGAGAGATGATGGTCACGATGCCTTTTAGGTACTGGGAGCTGCAGATCCCTCTTCGGGCACTGTATCAGTTTCCGAAGCTATTCGTGGTTTTGGTACCCTGATGCGCAGTGGCTAGAAGCCCCTTCGCACCATTCTTATCGCTAGCTGGGATGGAGAGGAGGTCAGAATGTCCCCGTTATCCTGATCTTTGCCTGACGATACTCCAAGTATGGATTGGTGGGTAGCGTTGAATGGGGTGAGGACTTTGCGGAATGGATTAGGGAGCACGTCGTCGCTTACATTAACCTTGGTATGTGCCTCTAACTCTCGAGGCCAAGAGGGTTCACATGCTAATTCTCCCATGCAGACACATCCGTGTCCGGATCTCGTCTCAGTGCATCGGCATCACCACTCATTTCCCACCTCCTACGCAGTACTGCTGAACAAATTCCTCATCCAACCATTGATGGTCGGTCTCTTTGGGATGCGCGCTTAGATGACGGTGAACTCTCCGGGAGTAACCTCGACACCGAAGCGGTTGCTGTATATGAACAAATGCAGTCAGCCATGGACAGTAATGGTATACAACCACTGGGATCTGGTAGTGATTATTCAGTTTTTTTGCAGCACATCGGCGTAAGGATTATGAATGTTAGAAATCATGTAGTCCGAACTGATCTTCATTCAGGTGGCTAGCTCTGAGGCCGGGTTCTCGCGCACTCTGCGTGACCCTGTGTATCATTACCACTCGATCTTCGACTCTCCACGCTGGCAGGAGGTGTACGGGGATCCTACTTTCTCTCGGCATGTAAGTTTTCAGATTGCTATAAGATTCTACATACGTTGACGATCTTTGTAGGTTGCAATTGCCAAGCATATAGGCCTCCAAGTTCTCCGCCTCTCTGGTGACATCATCTTGCCTTTCAACACGACTCACTATGCCTTCGAGTTAGAATCATACCTCGACAGGTACGTGCGTTCATCATTCCTCTGAATGTTATCACCGATCATTGTTTTCGTAGGGTGGAACAACTTAGTGTTGATTCGTCGCTCGAGATTGACTTTACTGATTTGCGCCTGTTAATTCATGCTCTTCAAACTTCTAGTATGCAACTCGATATAGAACGGGACGAAGCGGAGCACAACCTAAGGAAGGCTTTGAAGAAATGGAAAAAGCAACGAGCGCTCAGACGAAAACTATGCCACAAAATAAGCCGAGGCATATGCAAGCTCGCGAAATGCGTTGGGAAGGAGTGCCAAGTGCCCGAAGACGGGGGATTGTGCACCGACTTTTTGTTCGTGTTGTACTTTGATTTGAGACGTGCACGTCTGTTGATCGTTGCTCAGGTTTCCACAGAGACGATTGCTGAAGGCGATCGAACGTGTCCAAACCGTCAATGCCAAGCTGATCGCGTTCGAACGAGGCTTCATATCCAAGGAAGGCATCAAGGGCCGCGAATGGTATAAGCATCTAGGGGTGGCTCCAGGAAAGTGGACCGGTATGTTCCAAGTCGCCGTCGGTCCGTCGCAGTGTCTGAATAATAAGGTTTGTGTTCAGGATATGGCGCGACGACGTTGCCAGGGATAACGGAGGCTATCACCATGGATGCAGATGTGCAAATGGCCAAGCATGAAGTCGAAAGGCTCGAGATGCTTATCAGTGATCTCATCGACAGAATCTCGCTGTGATGGAGCATCATTGTCGATGATTTCTCGCTCTTGCCTGGACTTCCATATGGTATTTAGTCTCATTCGAGTATACATAGCCTTGAGTATCCAAAGCATGTGCTGAACCGCAAGGTTACTAGCTAGGAGACCGGGCAAGTACTGATTACTGTAAGCCGCAGCCACGGTGGAGCTATAGCATGACAAATTGGCATACGTGCCGTTGGAACATGCTAGTGCACGCATCATGGGGTCCAGGTGAGTCACGATGACTGACATACTTACGATTTGAGCTTATTATAAAAGTCCCTCACAGTGTTGGTTTGAGTCGTTTCTCAGCCCTTTGTCGATAATCAGGTATTCCTACTTGCAACCGACGTTTAAATTACAAACAACATGCCCGAGAAAATTACTTACTACCATGATGCTCTAAAGGTAATGTGCTGAATCTTCTCGCAGACACTGGCGCTGATCGATTATGGTACAAGTTCTCGCCTTGGGGTTTTAGGGTATAATTATCGATTCTTCATGCTATACGCGTTACAGACAATGTAAATCCATGGTCCACAGGTCGAAATGGCGTTGCTAGAAGCAGGAGCGTCCTACACTTCATGTGGCCTCGATATTTACAACAAACCTGCGTGGTTTGCACAAGTAAATTCCCTTACTGGAAAGGTGAGTGACGACGACCTGTCGCGCCCGTCTCCTCGCGCACTCCTAACGTAACCGTTAGATTCCTACCATCACTTACGGAGGACCCACTGTCCCACCCGAAGAACCATCCCCGCTTTCTTTCAAGCTCACGGAATCTCTTGTCATCCTCGAGTTCCTAGCTGATCTCTTCCCCGACTCCGGCCTCCTCCCCCCAGCGTCTAACCCGACCGCGCGTGCCCGCGTGCGGTTCTTCATCGACGTCGTGACTCGTAATTTGGAGAAGGCTCTTTTGGAAGCTGCCCGCGGCGGTGGCCCAGAGGCGTTCGACAAGCTGATCGAGGGACTGGAGAAGGTCCAGGCATTACTTCCTGATCCGGACGCAGCCGAAGGGGGTGAATATGCTCTTGGGAAGGACTTTACGAACGCAGACTGCGCGTTCGTGCCTCTGCTTGCGTCCTGCCAACTTGTTTGTAAGACGGGTCTTGGGATATTTGAGCCAGGTGCCGAGCTCAAACTGAAGGAGGCGCTAGAAGGGGAGAAGTTTGAAAGGCTGAGGAGATATGAAAGAGTGCTGTGGGAGAGGGAGAGCGTAAAGAAGGTGGTCGACCTCGTAAGGATGCATCTTCGTTAGCAGGAATTATGGACGCTGACTTTCTTTGTTAAGGAACGCGTGGAAGGTTTATGGAGGGCTAGGTTCGCTCGTGACTAAGAAGTATTTCATGTATTGATTGGATCCTAAATGTACACATGTATCTTGCGTTCTGTTACAAGTCGAAATTCTCGGGAGCAGAATCTGATCGAGCAATCCGCACTCTGCAATATAGGTCCAGGGTGCAGAGGACGAGTGGAGGGGGATCCCGATCATGCATTGTTTAAAATTTGAGAGTCGACGGTTCCCTGTTGTGGTCAAAATCTTCTTCGTGCTCATGCTGGGAGGTCGCGTTACATTGCTATCCTGAATGAAATGCCACTTTTCTTCTGTCGTATATTGCATAGGACAACTAAAGCACAAGCGAAGGATTGGGAGCACACGATTCACGCCACCAGCACTGAAGACTCAGGGATGGCCTTAAGTAAATAGACAGGACACGCAGTTGGGTGACGACCTATACCAGCATCAACACCTTGAACTTCTTTGCGACCTTTGGCGTCCAATCGAGCTGTGAAAGCAAAGGATCATCTCTCCAGGACTCTTCTTGCATCTTACCTTTGCCTGCTCCGCGAGATTGACGATATGCTTTTTAACGTTGCCTTCCAACCCATGGTACGTCCGTTCCGCGCTGCGCAAATACTCTTCCCACAACTTCTCCATGATGAGAATACCGGGCTGGGACATCTCTCGAGGAACGCCGGAAGGACTTGTGAAAAGACCCGAGGAGTAACGTAGACGTCGTGAGCATAATACGCGGGGAAGTCCTAAAGGTCTGAGATAATCACCTTCCTTGATAACATCATAAAATTGTTACGGATTTTCTTGTCCATATCGATGTTGCAATGCAGTTTCACCACGTCTGCAAGGGCGTGAGACCCAGTGTTGTTGTGATAGCTCGATGGCTGTCGCATCCGCATCGCCCGCTTGGGGCTGAGGGTGACTTTCCTCGATCTCGGCGCGCAGTCTATGGAATTGCGCGCGCCGTTTAGTGTTGACCTCGGAGTCTGCTTGAGATACCACATTGTGCATGATCCCGAGAGCGACCTCGACAGCCTCCACACACCGCTCGATTCACGCTGCCTTTGCCTTGCGGTGTTTCATCCATGCTGGCGTCCAGCCTTGCTGAACGCTAAAATAGTGAGAGGGTAACGTGTCCCTGACAAGTTGTTTTGCGAGGGGTCCGATGCGAAAAAGTGCTTGTCGATGTCGACGCCTTGGAGTTTGGGAGAGTCCGGGAGGACGGAACCTTGTTTGAGGCTGTGCATGTGAAGATGTTGCGTGTAATCTGGACATAGGCGAGCTCTGGAGGAAAAGCGGTATGTCAGTGATTGAATATCTGCGTGTGAAGCTTGCGGGAGAGCATTTGGACGCCTAGCTCGTTCCGTTTGACTGTACCGCAATCAGGTACGAACAAGAATATGTCGGAATATCTACCATCTCCATCTTCCTTTTATTTCTTCGGATTCGGACTTGCCTGCATTCTGTGAGATGGAATGTGCAATTTACGAGTGAGGCAGACCTGGTTCATCGTGACAGCGTGAGAATATGTATCGACCTTGAGTGTGAAGAGTCGCAATGTCGTCAACGACGAGGATTGGAAGCTACTAGCGGAGACGACAATTATCCAACTGTTCGTACGACAGAATGTTCTTTCTCCTGCAAACCAGATGAATGGGTTGCGGGAGTAACCAAGTGAGTTGTTTCCTTTTCTTTCCTTAGAGACTAGATCATCAAATTGCAAGCTGGCTGCCCAGGGAAGATCAAACTTTATCAATGAGCGCCGCTGAGCGCTAAGCCGTTACCCGTAAGGCTGTGTTCAGAACTGATCGATGATCGATAGGACAACACGAGCATTTTACAAGCTGCAGCGACCCCCTGATCCCGTATTCCAACCACTTGCATTCCCACCGTGTCTAAGTCTCGTGTCCTGGTCAGCAATATGTCTTCAACTGGAAAAGGTAGGTCCCTGCCATCCAAGACTCATACCTGTGATAACTATTCGTCGGCTCCCAGATTGCTCAAAAGTAACTGAAATCAATTGTGGTCATGCAGTACTCTCTGCTTTCTTCACTGCCGATGGGAAGCACGTATTGAGTGCTGGTAAGGACGGAATGATTAGAGGATGGAAAGCAGATGATGGATGTGAAGTCGGCCCAGCAATTCAATCAGGGAATGAAATCTACACGGCTGCGTTGACAACGGATCGTAAATGGTTGGTGTGCGGGCTGACTGCACAACCGCATGTCATAGTTTGGAATGCAGAAACTCACAGCAAGGTTCTAAATATCTACGGGCACACAAGCATAGTACGGTCTGTGAACATCTCCCCCAAGTCGACGATATTTGCCACGGGTGGGTCAGACAACTGCGCGTTCATCTGGAATATAAGCACTGGCAAACAGGTCGTGGGCCCACTGCAGCACTCCTCCACCGTGGTCTCAGTTAGGTTCTCCCCAGATGGTACACGCCTCGCCACCGCTTCGGTCGGAGGGTCAATCCGGATCTTCGACAGTGGCAATGCTCAACAATTACTCGATATCCCATGTCCATTCAACAAATGGTTATCCTCACCACTCGCCTGGTCTGCAGATGGTGATCAAATTTTTGCCATCTCTGGGTCGCTCAGCGGAGCCAAGTGTTTCGATACGACCTTAGGGCTCTTGGTCGATACATGGGCTGTTCCAGGAGGTTCACTCAAGCACTGTTCTATTGCAACATCGTCCAACCGAAAGTTTATCGCCGCCACCGGAAATCGTTCTCTATCCTTTTGGGATGCCTCAACGCGCCAGCAAGTTGGCCGTGTAATTGAGCACAATAGCGGAATTTTCTTCATGGCACTCTCTCCTGACGACGGTCGTGTTGTGACTGGAGAGGAGAGTGGAATAGTTACTGTACGGAGTCTTCATGACGTCCTTCCGGACTCGTATCTTACAAGGCGTGTAAGTGTTCATGCTATTGCTGAATGTTGGCGATTTTAAAGGTCACAATCTCTTCCCCTAATTTCCTCTTCATTGTGAGTGTATCTAAACGTTCATTTCTTACCTTTTTTGACCCTCCCAAGAGCCACGGTTGCCGCTGATACAAACCAGTGACGCGACATTCGATGCATGGACCCAGGGCGACTTGTCTCGAGTGGAACAAGTTCTAACAAACGAGATGTTAGATACCCTGAATCCTTCCTACCACGCGCAAGTCCTCGCTCAACGCTCTCTCGTACGATCCCGTTTGAAACAGTATAGCCTGGCCATCGACGATGCAGCAAAGGTAGCTGTTCTATCCTCTTTACTCCGCCGGTAGGCTGATGCTGAATATTACATATCAGTCTATTGGTATTCAGCGATCCGCTATCGGTCAGATAGCAATCACGATAGCTCGCGCAGGTAATGGCGAGCACGACGCTGCCGTACGCGTGTTTGACCTCGTGTTCACTGATGACTCCCCGACCAACATCAACCTCGTATTGTTAATCAAGGTGTGGGATCATCACTTTTCGCCGTTGCTTGTACTGTTGTCTAATTATACCCAGGCTATCGTCCTGTTCGAATGCGCACGACATGACGAGGCTATTTCACGCGTCGAAGACTTGAT
Source organism: Leccinellum albellum (assembly GCA_038090015.1). NCBI lineage: Eukaryota > Fungi > Basidiomycota > Agaricomycetes > Boletales > Boletaceae > Leccinellum > Leccinellum albellum. The sequence goes on along the minus strand of JBBPLX010000448.1, from coordinate 11,150 downwards.
CGACATTGTCGATGACAAGACGATATACGTTACCATCTGGGTGAGTAAACTGTGACTGTCAGGATCGCCAGTGAGATGATAATCAGGCTGTGCTTAGGCGCAAATGCACCTCCTACTCGCAGACATGTCGTTGAAGGATGGGGACCATCAGCGAGCTGCGGAATTGCTCAGGCGCGCAGGGGATGTAATCATCCTTCAGAGTACTACACTTCAGAAATGTCCTGAACTAGTCGTAATATCGCTGGTAAGTCGTTCATTCACTGCCCATGAACATCCGGACCCACGCAATTCGGAAGATGTTTGGGTGGAAGTTTGATTCTCTTGCTGCCGCAATCAAGCAGCATATTCAGCAATGCATGAAGGCCCTAGAAGATATTGGTGACGTAGCAATGGAGTCTGAGAAACCAGGAGAAGCGATTTCAAGCTACACTGCTGCACTGTCTTTGGATCCTTCGAATCCTACAGGCCTTCTTGTCAAAAGAAGCAGAGCCTGGGCAAAGCAAAGTTCGTGGGAGGATGCATTGAAAGATGCAGACGAGGTACATTTTTTTTCTTTCCCCTCAAGTATACGGAAATGATGAACCTCATGAGATCAGGCAATCAAGTCAGACCCACAGGATCCCTGGGGATACGAAGGAAGGCATGCGGCACTGCACGCTTTGCAGCGCTACGAGGAAGCAGTTGGTACTCTGAACCACATGATTTCCCTCACAGAAACTCCTTCCGCCAATTCGGGCGCACGGTGCAAGTGTCACCCTGGTGGGGGGAGAGATGCTGCACTAGCCCACCTTTTGGAGGATATCGTGATTCGTTTTGGTGAAGCTGCGGTGCTTGCATGGACGGGTCAGTCTTCATCGTACAACAGCTGCCTTCCTGCCACCCTCGCTATTCATAACCAAGCTCCACATCCTTTGCCCACCATCGACGATGCTGAAATGGATGCGCGTGTCGTGGAATTAAAAAGCTCAATGTCTTCCACCGACGCGATGATCGTTTATGACCGATTCATCCGCGCACCATTCATGCGACTTGCCAACCAGAGACTCTACCTTCCCTGCATCCTGTTCCCCGTCAAAAAGCTTGTCGAGAAAGATGCCGAGGTTAGGGAAGAGAAGAGTTACCGTGCTCGGGTATCAGGCATCGGCCACGTCGAATTTCGGACGTCAGACAGGCTCTCGTTGGTAGAACCTCGCAAGCTCGCTTTTGCTCATCCATGGATTCGCGAATTGCGTGACATAGCCGAGGAGGAAACTTCTGAAAGCTCATCGGATAGCGACGACGATTCTTCGTCGTGTTCCAGTTCGGACGTGGAAGCAGAGTCTTTGTCTCCTGCTGCAGCTTCTGCGTCTGATGTGGCTTCGCCGCCGTATGCAGGACCGATCGCTAAGATGGACATCTCCACCCGTGCATTGCAGCTAGTCGTCCGTCTGCAACAGCCGTTCCGTGCGCTATTGCTGCAGCAGCAGTTGTATGGAGGGTACAAGCGGGTCGCCGCTGAACACGAGATCATCTTGCCAGGACTTGAACGTCGCGTTAGTTCTGCCAAGGACGTCCGGGTCGAGGTCGTGGAAATATTGCGATTGCAAACATGGAGGATTCGGTCTTCATTGGCAATGTGTCATTATTCCAGCTGATGTTCAAGTTGAGGTTCACACTGGGTGAGTTTGAAGTACTCGATAGTACGTTTTTTTGTGGCTATGTGCCAGTGTTTTTCTTGTCGATCATCGTGTAGTAGTTTGGAAGCTCATAGTACATACATGTATTAGGCCCCACCGCCCGCATATGTACTCGCTCTGTTTGCGCCTTTCCTGCTGATGCTTGTCGGCGAACCCATCGTACGCAAGGGCGGTGACCTCCCCCGGTGACTTGGAACCGCCCCCGAATGCGAATCAACGCTTCCCGTTATTCATCACCTCCTGCATGGCCATCCATCCATCACTAGGTATCCACACCCGCCTCTCCTCGGTCACCGTACATTCTTGTTTCAAGAATTCGGTAACTAACTCACTTATTTGACCTCCTGCATAATAGTACGGATCCTTAAAGAATCCGGGGTATACTCTAAATACAAGTGTACGATAATCTACCATTCCTCCACCTAATAGCTGTGAGAGCCATCCGAAAGTCGAAAACCGATCCCATCCGCACCTTTTCCTTTTTTTTACAATTCTTCTTCGTTGCCAAACGGATCCCAGTCAAATGGCTTATCCTCGAATATGTGGTGTCTTTTCTTCTTAACACCATCGTCATCTATCAGCTCGTCCTCTTCTTCCTCGTCCGACAGGCCTGCATCTTTCATGCCATCCTTCGTCAACTTCAAAAGTCGCTTTCGCTCATAATCAATGCGCCGACGTGTCGAAGGTTCCTCAGGAAACGGCGTGACCGGGTTTGAAGAGATCGTGAATGGGGACGACGAGAGCTCATAGAGTGGTAGCGTCGATGAAGACTGAAGAGGAAAACCATCAGGTCAAGCAGCCGTGCACGCATAGGGGACATGCCATATCGGGATCTAGCTCGCCGTCTGCATCCTCATCTTCCTCGTCAACTTCCTCACCTCGCGCCTTACGCTCCCTCTCCTCTTCAGCCTTTAGAAACTTTTCGAACGCCCCGATTCGATTCCACCGCAGTGTTTCAATGGAACCTATTCGAAGCGTTCCATTGGGGTCGGACAGAGAAATGGAACCACTTGAGAGGAACAAAAAGGGCATGTTGCCAACGCCTTTGCGTCCCTGAATCTTCTTCGTGTTCACCGTGATATGTATCTGTGTTTCCGCATCGTGATGCTATCGAGTGTCAGTGATGCAATTTGTAGCGAAGAAAACTAGACCGCTTACGTAGATGATACCTCTGGTAAGGTCACCTCCTTTCGGCCAAACCTTGGAGAGCGTAAAGTCTTCCTCGGCCTCCCACTTCCATTCGGCACCGTCACCATCGTCACCCTCGAGCCACAGACTGTCCTCCCGCTCGTTTCCAGGATAATGATAAGGGTCCCGCAGGGTGGACGCCTTGACCCAAATCTGTGCGTCCTTGATTTGCCCTGGGCTCCCCATCTTGATTTTCCGCTGCACCTCGAAAATATGACCAACCGGATACACACGGGCTAACTTGACCTGCTTTCCCTTGAGCCAAGTCGAAGATGATGCGCTCGACACACGGCGAGACGACCGCCTCAAGGCACACGTAGGCTCCTCGATCTCGGCATCCGTCGCCGGATCAAACACGTACTCGACGACCTTGCGCAGATGTGCGAGGCTATAGTTCAATGGGACCTGGACGATACGATATATCCCATCCTTGTCAAGTTCCTGACGACGGCTGTCGATGGTTCCTCCGCGTGGGCGGACGAGCTGGAACCGGAGGGGCAGGTGCTTCGAGAACGAGGTCGGGCGGGGGAGGGTGGTGCTCTGCGTGAGGCGACGAATGCGACCAAAGGGGTTGGTGGGCGAGTCTGCGGGAACTTTCCAACAGGAGGCTGGCGTGCGTGGGGTGGTGAAGGCGGAGGAGGACGATGGGAAGGGAGAGGAGGGTGGCAGAGAGCCATTTAGTTGACGGCGCTTTGGACCGCGAGAAGGCGTGTGGGACGGAACGCTGGCGGGCTCGTCGAGGGGGCGTTTTGCGGGCATGTTCAACTTGACAACTTGGGACGTGTTCAACAACGCGTAAAAATGATGTCTGCCGCGGTCACATGAAAATCACATGACGTAACATGATGTAATACTACAATAGGACTGGCTTAGTCCAACTGCTTTCCCTCCTCCTACAAGGTTTCTTATGAAATACCCACCCCAAATGATATGTTTTGTTTGACCCGAGACCATCGACGCGTGATCGTTACAGTCAAAGTTTTCTTTGCACTAACCCTTTCAAGGTCGATGTGTGGCGCCTTGAATGCATCAAGATAGCGGTGTTGCGGCCGAAAGAATATTTCTAATTTGGACCCACATTGAACAGCCTGTACGCTCTAGCGACTTGTTCTGCGTGGTAACCTCGAGCTTGCAGTCAATGAGCCCTCCCGAGTCATACACGGTACACCGCCGGCTGGGAGCCTCGAGGTCATGGCATGTTCAACTGTACAGGATGCCGTATGCCCGTACCATAAAATCCAGCAGGAGGTGATGGAGCCCAGCCCGTCTTTCGCAGTGTCCCCTTTCAATCGTCTCTACTAAGATGTCCACCACTGACAATTTTGATTTCTTCTCCAATGTATTTGGGTTCATCGTCGCTGTTATATCACTCACAGCGTTCCTCATCAACATATTTTTATATCACCTTCCTAGCAATAAGATCAAGAAGCTGGAATCCTTGATCGACGAAACGGACAAGATATTCAAAGAGGCCATGGAGGAAGGATGGGTAACCCAACCCATGCTTCTTCTGCAGGCCAAATATCGTCTGTCAGTGTAGTGGTCCCACTTTACATCGTTGTTACGATCGACTCACTTTGATCGCAGGCTGGTGTCCGATGCATCCGAGTTACGATGTAGGGTATACAACGCAAATACGCCGCTCCAGAAATGTTTTGAATTGTTGAGAGGGACTTCCGCATCTATCAGAGATGCATGTCAATCCGTCGAGGAGCTCAGAGCTCATTTAATGGTTCGTATCCTTGTCTTCGATTTTCGAGATCATATGCTGACATCAGCCTGGATATGAGCAGACACTACGGCAAGAGGGACGCCATAGACCTACGGGGGAAGACGCCCACGAGGTTTCCCTCGCTCCTCCCCTTCCTGCTCTCTTGCATAATCCTTCGCTCGAGCATCACCCGTGTCCATTCCCTTCTCCACCAATCTCTAGACCCAGTTCATTCCCCATCGAGACCCAAGAACAAGGCTTGCCTTCCGTTCAGCGAGCTAGAAAAGGGTTAGTCAAAACACGCTTCTGTCGTACGCTTCCTCGGAGCGTCTGCACCGATTCATCGTGCGATTGCGCGAAGGGAGGTTCAGACGTACGAGAAGCTGATACACAACTTTGCATATCATCTTTTCATACTTCTGTCACTGTTGAGAATGGAGCTTGAGTAACTTGAGCTGAGTGGATCGATCGATCCGATGATGGTCACATCATTGGAGGCGATTTTTCCAACCAGCTTACTCAATCCATTCTCAAGCCTCGTCATGTGATAGATACAGTTTCGGACAATTATGCGGGTACATTTTCTGTACGTACACATGTAATTTTATGGCGTATCCTCCGTCCCAGACATCACATCTCGAGCATGAGAAGTACATAGAGACGAATGAGTGTTTGATGAAGAACTGTATGTGATACAAGATATGATATGATCGATGTCCAGTTATATTGCAGACACAAATAAAATCATACCAGGTCCACCGCCTGTAGACGTCTTTCCTTCCTTCAATCAGTCTGTTTCTTGTAAAGTGTTTCTAAATGCTCACAGAATGATGTGCCATAACGAATGCCGTCAAGGTTCATCCGTTCAGCATGCGACTGTCCCAATCTAAAGGCCCATCGATCCACGAACCATACCAACCACGTCCAGTGTGTTATTCACGATTCGCTCGATCGGCCCTTCCTCCCCTATGGATCGAAGCCTCATCCACCGAGGCGGCATAATGGGAAGCAATTGTAAACTGCTCCAAAGCTGTAATGCATCACGAGCACTGGGACGGTCCCTTGGATCCGGTTTCGTCATCAAACGAGCGAGATCGCCCAAGAGCTCCATCCCTTTGAATTCCTGATAGAAGACGCGAATTCAGAGTAAGGGAGTCTCGAGATTGGATGAACGCACCTCCACGATCTTTGTTTGGTAAACGTGTCCAAGATAATACACGTCCAGTTTAAATGGATCATAAGGCAACCCAGAGGCTTGCTCGGGTGCCTGTATTCGACCGAGTTCTCCTGTGTCCAAGTGTTCACGTTGATTGGATTCGAACTCTGTCGACAATCCGAAATCGATAAAGTAATACTTGATTTCGACCTCCGAGCGTTTGCGATTCAAGTGGAGATCGCCGCCATCGCGAGCTCGCCATGTGTCCATCGCATGCCAACCATCTTTGTAGAGATTCGAGCCATCCATGAGGATGTTTTCAGCAGCACAATCACTGCTCTCTTTACTTTTACCAACGCTCCTTAAAAGAAGAGTTCACCTACCGATGTGCCACATTTTGTTCGTGCATATATTCGAGACCCTAAAAGTAACATTCCACAAGAAAGTACGGAAGATAAAACTTACTGATGCTCACCTCCAGGGTCTGAGTGATGAAATCTATGACTTCCCCGAACGAGGTGAAGTTCGGTTCGTTGAACGGTCGAAGGACGGGCATGACGATGTACTGGTACCATGGATCTCTATCATCCGAAAAGACGGAAAGTATTGGAACACAATGGTTTCTTTTGTCGGTACGATCCTCTGCTGGTCCTAAGCGCGACGCTATCCTCACTTCGTGAGGGTGAGTCCTGGAATCCACTCGTTTAATGAACACGGCCCTTCCATCCATTCCATCTTGTATTGCATCCAGAAGAGCAGCTTTCTAGTCTCTCTACAAGTGAGTAAGGAACCATTCCATGCGGGGAAACAACCGACCCACTGGATTATGCTGTCCTCAAAGCGATCAGGAAATGGTTCCTGGCTAAACTTCCGGGACGCTTGCCAGTCGGGATGGTAGCGCGGTCGGAGCGTATAACCCTTGGTTTTGAAGAAGTAATACCTATCTCGCCAGAAAATCTCCCTCTTTTCCAATTTGTCGGGAGCATACTCGAAACTTGCCATGAATGAAAACCGCTTACTAGGAGTTGAGTAATAATAACACAGCCACACTAACTGCTCTTTGCCATATTCAATTCGGCAACCTTGTTGAAATGTTGACGCGCGCAAGCAGGCGGTTGCTGCAGTGTGCAATCGGCTCGTTGACAGGTCTATCTTTGTCCAGCCTCGAGGTTACAGTGTGCTCCTACACAGCATGTTGAATATGTATTAGGATCCCCCTTGCTGATGCCCTCCCTGCCTCCCCTTATCAACCCAACATTGCAGCTCACAACGCGTACCCAAATACTGATGTCCGACAGCGAGTTCTCCTTCTTCTCCAGCGTTTTTGGGTTTGTTGTAGCTGCGATTTCCTTACTTGCCTTCATCGTGAAGATATGCCGGGCTCACCTCCCGAGCAATAAGATCAACATTTTGGAATCCCTCCTGGACGAAACCCAGACGTTCTTCACAAAGGCGATAGAAGAGGGCCTTCTGACAGAACCTGATTTCGTCCACGAGACTGGACGTCATTTAACGATGTAAGCTGCATTCTTTGTCGTATTCTCGCTTCTTATTTAATAGCACCCACGGTAGACTGCGAACACGCACCAACGTTTTGCGATCCAGTACGTCCAATCCGACGATACTCAAAGACTATGTAGAACTGCTCAACGGGACATCGTCGGCGATTGGGAGAACTTGTGATTCCCTTAGAAAACTGAAAGCCCCAGCCCAAGTTATTGTTAGTATCTACTCACAAGGATGAGTGATCTCTTTGACATACATTTCTTTACACTAGACATCCAGTGGGGAAGGGCGGAAACTGAAGGAAATGAACTCAGCTTCTCATGCCTCCGAGTCTTTGTCTCCCAATCTTCCCTGCAACCAGAGTACTCAATACGAACCTGCCTTCTTACGACCGACCAACATATCTCGACCCAGTTCCTATCTTCCAATTCTCTCGAGAAGGGCATCCGATGCCACCCAGGGTGCCTCCGCTGAGAGCAGTAAGTCGCCTAGAGGTCCTCGAGTGTCGTATATGCTTGCTTGATAAAGCTTTTCGCGCAGATACGTCTGGTGATCCTATGCAGAGTGACTTGGACGTACGAACAGCTGACGTTCAGTACCGCGCGTCAACTTTTCATACGTCAGCCACTCTCGAAACTAGCACTTGAGTGTGTTGTGGATGGAAGACTCCGCCACACATATTCTCAGGCTGGCGATCAACTTGCTTATTCATCCTCCCAGGTGGTTTACTATTGATTTCTGTATATAATATGCCTGTATATAACTAAAGTCCAGACATGTTGTCGGGGGAATGGGTATGATTCTTACTGTTGTATATCCTTCTATGAAACACGACAGAGGTATCCAGTAATCATAATAACATCATGGCCAAAGGACTCACGTCTGTCCCCCCAAAACGCGTCCGATGCCTGCTTTCATCATACTCGCTCCGTCATCTCCTGCTGGCTCGCCTCCTTCACCTTCACCACCTTCTTGGCCATCCGCAAATCGTATACAAACGTCAACAAATAAAACGTGAATCCAAACGCAATCAACCATTCGACCACCCCGCCCACGTTCTGGTCGACAAACAACGTCACCCCGAACACGATCGCCAGCACGATCAGCGTCAATCCGATCGCTGCCTTTGCAACGTACGCCGTTCGCAGCTTTTTGACTTCTGCATAGTCGCGGGACAGCCACCAGAACTCGACGACAGTGAAAATGGCAGAGAGCGACACGCCAACGATGAACACGAGCAGAAAGCACAGATGCGGAGTAGGGTAGCGGCCTGTGTCGAACCCGGACAGGAATGCAAGCCCAAGCATGGCGATGACTGCACCCACGATAGACAGCCGGCCAAAGATGCGTTCCCTTCTGCGGTGCTCGACGGGGAGACGCCCGCTGTGTCGTAGGAGACGCTCGATCGAGAGGGAGAGGACGAGGCCGACGCCGGTGATACAACACGCCGTCACAAAGAGGGGTTTCAGGTAGGACGCGCCGACGTCGGAGATATAGACCACGGCAACCTGAGTGGACACATATTTGGGGCGTCCAGTGATGAGCCAGGTAAGCAACATCGCGAGCAGGGTAGATAACCATATGAACGCAGTGAACAGCGGGATCACCACAAAGTAGCGGTGCCGTTCGCAGAGGGAGGACATCGTGGACACCTGGAAGGCCCGTGTCTCTTTAATTTAGATTTTATACATACCAGAAGGGCTTTGCTGTTTCATATTTTTGGGAGGTTGAGACGGGGTTCACCGGCTTGGCATTAACTACGGGAACCCGTTTCTGAGTGGCTGAGGCGCGAGCGCTGTGCTGGCACTACGCCAAGACAGGCCCGAAGGATGAGGTTCAGATTGCATGCCGATGGAGATGCGTAATAGCATCTTAAGTTCAGCCTGCCTATTTCAGTTCGATACCCTGACAAGTCGTCCGATTGCAGCAGAACCGTTGCGCCATCAATTAACCAGCAACATTGCCGGGAAAAAATACATTGGAACGCAGCTGAATACAGACAGCGAAATTTGCGCGGCAATTATCGAGTGCAAAAGCAGACTCCGTATTGAAACGTACTAACACATTCCGGGAAAAAGATAATCAACGGTCCTTCTTGTCCGCATTGTCACCATGCACGTTCTGGCCCTGATCATAACCCTGATCCATAATCCCCAACGTTAAGTGAGCAGGGGATCCAAACATCATCGAATCGTCCTTCGTCTCCCACCCTGCTTCGGCTAGAGACTGAATGAAATCGGGTAACGCTTTGTGAGCCTCTTGTAGCGTCGAGCGCAGGACGTTCGCCAGATCGGCACTATATCCTGGATGGGACGATAACGATAACCGTCGCGCGACTTCGATGGCATGGATCCATGCCTGAAGCTGATCCATTGGGAGGCATCTGTCCTTGAAGCAGACCAATACGGTAGTGTCAGCCTGGCGCAAACCACGTCTATTCCCACGGGCTATAAATATCGTGTATCGTTCGCCTTCGAACACATCTAGTGCAGATGCAATATGCTGCATAGCACACTGGGTCGTGACGTTTCGAAATGACGTTCCGAGAACACATCGACCTATACTTTTCGTCTTCCTTGTAGAAGCATCCCGTAAGCTGCAGGGAGACCCAAATAGAGCCTCCTTGGAAGCAACGACAGTAGGGCTTAGCGCGCGCTTGTTCAGCTCTCCATTCGGCGCTTTGAAGCTAGTCCACAGGATGCATGCCCGCTGCCTGTTAAGCGTGCAGAGAACCACAGAACGAACGGCGAGGTAGTTTAAAAACAGATGGGCCCCAACCAGAAGAAAGAGGAGCATATACGTCGATGCGCGTGTGTTGATGTAGGGTATAAGCAGTGTTCCCAGCTGAAGTCCATCAGTAAAGCGTTCCAGACGACAGACTGGTCCTTACCAGCATCCCCGAAAGTCCAATAACGGTCTCGCGACTAGCATCCTTCGCACTCACTTCGCCAACGTCGCCTTTGCCAGTCAATGGTGATGCGAAATGGTTTGTGAGTGCAGCCTTCGAGCCACCTGCTACGAGTATGCAGAGAGACCTCATGCCACCGCTCAGACACAGTGCAATAATCTGCAACGTAGCGCCGGATGGAAGAGCAGAACAATATACTGAAGGATCAATCGATCCAATAAAAGGTACAATGGTGTCCAACACCGTAGCGGTATCGTTGAAGACGTCTGCAAGGTATCTAAACGTTTTGGTCTCGGGGTAAAGTGACGTTCCGAAATAATATGCGCCGAAGATGGCTAACAATGGACGTCAGTTCACCTTACACCCCAACTTTTCGTGGAAAATTGAAGGTAGTAGATGACTTACTTGTTAACCGGGAGAAGACATCCTTTAAGACAGTTAATAGAAGAGCGTAGGTTGCAGATGCGGACGCATCACCGACACCAACCCCTGATGCCAGCCAGGATGAGCATTTGTGTCCGGCACAGCGGTAAGAGTCTATACCTTCCAAAGCACCCCTGGAGGCCAAAAGCCCTGAGAGCGAGTTGCAAAACGCTTGCAAAGCATTGTAGATTTGATATCTGCCAACAAGTCAATCATTCATATCTGAGCACTATCTACAGAGCAAGCATGACACACGCACTCGAGGTAATCTGAAATATAACTACATCGGTTTCCACTTTCTACTCGGAAAGAGAGGAGCTTTTACCTGGAGAGACGCTCGCGGGATATCCAGCTGGAAGAAAGAAGTCTGATAGAATGTGGTACAAGGAGCCTAATCCTGGGTATGTGGCGTTCGATTTCCAGGGCGGCGAAGATGCTTCACGGAACATCTATAATAACGCAGAAACTTAGCGACCAAGTCCTTTCAGAACCTCTCACACAGAATGGTGATCAATAAATTCAAGTTTCTCACCTTGTCAAAAGTAGAATTACCAGCGCGCTGTGTTGCCTTCAGCTCAACAG
>JBBPLX010000447.1:0-22551 GCA_038090015.1 Leccinellum albellum | reverse complement strand
GTGTGACAGACGGATTCGCTTGGCTGCAGCGCTTTTACTCGGTCTTTGACACTGGCAATGCCCAAGTCGGCCTTGCTACGACACCGTATACCGACGCCGAAACTAACTAGTCTCGTGGTGTACTAGGATTTGGAGAGATATTTGTCGATTCTTTGTATGAGTGTCGATGTAACTTATAGGTCTGCAAATCGCACAATGTATCCCCATGTCTGTCACACTTGTTCGTCGAGTTCAAGCATCAGGAAGTTCTACGTGCACAGCTTTTCACAGCTCCTGCAGTTGAGCTTATCAGGACCCTCGTGTATGTCGAAGTTGTGAATTGATGCTACTTACCGTAATGGACCCTGTCGTCCGAATGATTGTTATATTGTCACCTAACCAAAGAAGGTTCTTCCGAGTTGCACCAAAATTGTCCAGTTTTCCTTATCATACCGTGAACGCTGAGCATGGTATACCACTCGTGCAAGCTGCTCAAGTCGGTTGCGACTCGCAAGTTTCATCTCCCATTTGGTTCATTGCAGCGTGAGTAGCCTTACGTTGATTGTTGCTTCGAATGAATTAAGATGGGAATGCGAAGGGAGACAGTAAAGAGACATCCGACTAGGTTTTCACCAGAATCCTTTCTGGTTGCTCCACGCCGGCTCGGTCGACCCCATTTGAATGTGTCTCGAACGGGAACACAACGACCCATATCCTCTTTTGGATCTTCCGCGGTCCCAGCTTGGGCAAGATTGAAGCGCTTTGGTGCTATGCGCGACATGCGCCATTTCCTGCACGTCCAATATCCAGACTCGTCCGGAACCGGTCAACGGTGAGCCGAGCAATGGAAGCAAGTTACTCTACTTCTTGCCACAAAAATATCCCTGTTATGGGAGGTTCTCGAGTCCCTGCGAAGGGCACAGTGGAAATTTGACTATCTGCAAACACTGCCGTGCTGAGTTGTAATGATCCACGCAACCTACCCCGAACAACGCCCGAATCATTTGGAGGAGGCGCCGAGTGGGTGCTTTGTTCAAACTGACTCACAAGGACGATAAGCTCACAACATCATTCATACCATTACTATTTGTGATTCGTACGATCAGCGAGATTCCATACTTTGTACATGGTCGGTTCCCCAACATCGTAGAGTTCAGAGCCAGGGCATCATCCGCTAATTCTTCAGCTCGCAAGGTTGGCCTGTACTGTAGATCACGTATTCAGGGATCCGGAGGACGCCACTGTACAAGGGTAAAGATTTGAACAGCATCATGCGAGATTAGTCGAGGGGACTTATCTGAAGGATGGAGAGATGCCAGTGGAGAGTAGCTGACCGGGTGGCTCTGACACTCCCCATACGCAAAGGGAACTAGAGATTCTGCCAAGCTTTAATGTCTATATTTTCCCTTCTTTGCAGTGCTGGCACTGGTCAGAGTTCACGTTTTTGCTGATAGAACACCAGGATGCCACCTGGTGGCTCCTTCTATTACCGATAGCCTGACAGATTGAATGGATACATAGACACGGCAAAGTCCGACCAAAATACCCAATTCAGCAGATAAGAATCCCCTGGCACTAGCGACTCTGACTTGTTTTATTCTCCCTTCCTGCCTCCAAGCCTACGCCTCAGCATTCACAGTTTATAGAATGGGATTACCCCACTGCTGTCACACGACTCTTGAAACACAGCAGACACCCAGCACTGTGATCTCCGTGATTTGCCCACGGTGCCGCCATGCTTCCTATATATATTGCTTCCAACTATGGGTGGCTCTCATCAAGTCCTCTATATGCCTTCTGGAGCTTCTGATGGCTGATCTTTGCCGGGTTGAGCGACTCTTCGCCTGGTAGGGGTTTACCGGAATGACCGGCGAAGTTCGTAGCCCCTCCCTCCCTGGTCTTGCCTGACAAAACTGGCGCATTGTTGAAATCCGGTTTAAGACGTTTCCGGTGCATGCGAGTTTGATTATTCTAGGTTCACACCTCCGGGCCCCTCGTGTGCCGATATAACAACACCATAACTCCCATATCGGTATTGGCGCATTGGAGCATTCAAATGCGGTGCCTCGTAGTCTTATAAAAGGGCCCCTCCTTTCCGGAAAGGAATTTTCGCTCTGTAGGTTGCATCCCTTGTGTCGTTGCGATAACACACATTTATGTCCAGAATCGTTCTAAACACTATTCCCTTCGTGACCCGTCACCGAGCAGTGCTTGGTGCCAGGGAGCTCCTCGAACGTGACCGCAAGCGCGCGGCCAAGTTCCTCGCTGGTTTATCGCCGCATGGACCTGTCAAGGCTGGGTCCGTCAAGCCAACGTACTCCAAGGCCTTTAGACGGGCTGCTGTTATCAGCAGCGCTAGTGGAGATAGTATTGACGTGACAGACTCAGGTAAGTATTTACCACTTCTTAGTACCGATTCTGAAGGGTACTGAACATCTGTTATAGGCGTCACATACACAACATCTGTCGGTGTTGGAAAACCCCCAACCCAATACAATCTTCTTATCGATACTGGTAGGCACTGGATGCGGTAGCTTTGGTGGTATGAATTCCAACATATTGCTTATACTAGGGAGCTCAAACACCTGGATCGGCGCAAGCACAGCATACCAACCAACAAGCGCGAGCAAAAACACAAGTAATACCATCGTAAGTTTAATCGTGATATAGCGTCGGTACTATGTTGAATAACGCGTCTGCCGCAGAACGTGAGCTATGGGTCCGGAACGATGTCTGGAAAAGAATGTCAGAATTTTTTCTTTGCCTTGCTCGGGCCATGCGATCGCTGACAGGTTGGCATAGACACAGACACAGTGACCTTGAACCAGTCGCTCGTCATTCAGAACCAATCGATTGGCGTCGCTTCATCTGCCCAAGGCTTCGATGGCGTCGATGGGATTATCGGGTGGGTACACCAGCCAGAGATAACTCGACATTAGATTGACGAAACGAGTATCGGTATCACAGGGTCGGCCCAGTCGATCTTACGCAAGGAACCGTTTCGAACACCACAGAGGTGCCCACGGTCACTGACAACCTATTCGCGCAAGGAACGATTTCGTCCGACTCATTGGGTATCTTCTATGAACCCTCGTCGACCACTGGCGTCTCGAACGGCGAGTTGACCTTTGGAGGAACTGATAACAGCAAGTAAATCATCATAATCCTAGACCCAGGGTCTTTTCTCTTCGATTGACTAATTACGATGTCAGGTATACTGGTGAAATCAACTTCGTGCCTATCACGAGCACTTCTCCTGCGTCGAATGTGAGTGAATTTGGTTTTCCTTATTTATAGTAGAGGATGCGACAGCGTACCTGTTCACATACATGCCACCACAGTATTGGGGAATCGATCAAACTGTCACTTATGGAGGTAACACCACCCTTCTGAACACTACCGCTGGTATCGTCGATACAGGCACAACGCTCTTGCTGCTTGCTACAGATGCCTTCCAGGCTTACGAGAAAGCGACGGGAGCTACTCTAGACCAGTGAGATCTCACGATGTCTCGACGAGGCAATCAGCTAAGTATAGGTACACAGGACCACTGGCTTGCTCACAATCACGGAGAAACAGTATAACAACCTACAGAGCATCAATTTCAACATCGGCGGCGTAAGTTTCCTATTCCACCTGCTAGTCATGGAACAGTTGACTGACTCGGATCGCTACAATAGGTAACATACGAATTGACGCCCAACGCTCAAATCTGGCCTCGTGCGCTCAATTCAGTGCTCGGGGGCGAAGAGGGCAAGATCTATCTCGTCACGTCTGACCTCGGATCCCAGAGTGGCTCTGGTCTCGACTTTATCAGTATGTCTTTTTCACCGCCTTGACTGCAATATACTGTTTTACTGACGTGGGGCGTGGTACAGACGGATTCGCTTGGCTGCAACGCTTTTACTCAGTCTTTGACACTAGCAGTGCCCGAGTCGGCCTTGCTACGACACCATATACCGATGCCGAAACTAACTAAGTCCATGGCGTAGGATTTGAGGAAATATCTACCGATTCTTAGTGTGACCCTCTGTATATATGGCATCACGTGTGGATGGTCCCGCATGCTCGCAATGAGTGATTAACCATAAGGCTTTTAGTACATCAGCGTCATTTACCGAATGGCCACGGCTACTAGTTTCGTAACGAAACAATGCATGCGAGTAACCCGAATGGGGCTAGTAACTACTACCGTACGAGCCTCGCGACGATGGCTTCGTTAACTTGATTTGAAGAAGCCTCCTTCACCCCATCTACCTTCTCATACGTACGTCAATAACCGCTTTGAGGGTTCTCTCTCTGAGCGTTACCTAGTCTGGAGTTCAAACCTACACGGCCCTGGAAGGGCGGTCGGGGTAGTGGCCGGTAGCAGTGCCCCTACTAACAAAAGCTTTCGCAGGCTCCACCGTGACGCCATATGTATCCCGGCGCCCTTACTCTGCCTTTACTGTCATGTGTAAGGCACAATAGGGCCCGGCCGCTATGATATATACTCAAGCTGTACGTAGGTGTTAACGTTAATCATCTAGGCTGAATCCGCCGTCCCTTCAAAGATCAAGTCGTCGATCAGGGTTCAACGTTCAACGTTCAACCGTGTTCCGTGCATGTCATGCCCTCGTTTGATCCCAAAGTTATTACCTACGAACTACGGCAATATCTTGATGAATGTCCGTACGAGTCTGGTGTTTATTAATCCTCGACAACTCAGGCTGACATCAATCATCGAAGCGCCCGCCGTGAATTCTCCGAGCCTGACCGCACATCAGAAGCTCAGTCAGCTCACGAAGCAGCAATTCGAAGTGTTATCCACCGACGTATACGATGAAATTATGCGCCGAAAGATGAATTCACCAAAGAGCGAAAGTGCGTGTAATGACTCAGTCACAAATACGGCCCTCACATCAATTTTTGAACCCAGTACTACTACGGACCTGTCTACCTGTCCGTGACGAGTTTCATCCAGAGAGGAACCAAGCCCGACAGAAACTTGCCACCCTTCCGACCGCCAGATTCAAAGTTCTATCCTACGACATTTATTTTGAGCTATTGAGACGTTACCCCGAGTTTAATGAAGAGGTCTGTGAGGATTTCCACACTCATAGTATCCCCTTGCTGGATTCTTATCTGACAGAACGAAGGGGGACAGCTCCTATCGATGATTCTCCGAGATCTGTGCTTCATTTAAGCATCTCCATTCTTTTCTAAAGTTGTCTGGACTATCCCGACGGTAGTGACGGAGCAAGCGGGACATTGAGAAAATGGAGCGCTGGGGCAGCCATTAATGGCAGTGGTCATACGATGTTTCTGTGAAGGACAGATACAGATGTTACATAGCCAAGTTATTATGATCGAATCAATGCATCATGCATCAGCGCCTCAGCCTTAGCAGTGAGAGCCGGACCACTAGCGATGATATGTTTAATCGGATGGTAATCAAATTGCAATCGCGGGGAGCATCCGTAATCTGAGGCCAGCGTTTTCCAAGTCTGATCGATATCGGCCGCCGATCGCTCACGCCGTCCCCGACTCGTGGGTCTGCTACTACTATGCTCCGGCCATGTGGTTCGTAGTGAGATGGTCCCCAAGAAGCAACTTCTCCACATCGTCGGACTTCATCAAGCCTTCGCCAGAATGGCAACAACTCCAAGTTGCCCTGGGCAGCTCGTGCCAGTGCCAGACCGTTAGGGTTGAATCAATTACCACAACAAGTCCCTCTTTTCAAGGCGCGTATCATACTTAACCATGTTTGGCGAGCATACGCATTTTTCATAAATAATTGATATTCAGGTCTAGCGCTTAGCAGGGACGCCCAAGTTATTGGCAGGAATCAATATCATTATGCCCCTGCCAATTACGGTTATACCCAAACTTTGGATAACTACGCGGCGGCGGAATACATTTCTCAGACGTACATAATCTTTCTCATTCCATCCCGCTCCGCCTTGTACGAGACGAATGTCTGCTGTTGCTGCGGTAGAGTCATACTTGCAAATATCAGAGGTAAGTTCTCTGCGCTGGAAGCAACATTGTCTTATCTCCCATTCCGATTTCCGTAGCACGCCATTGGTATGTGATCTGAAGTTCATGCAAGTGTTGGTTAAAATTTTTGGAAAATGATGTCGTAGTTGCCGCCACGGCGCTGTTGGTAGGATGATCTAGTCTAGTCACCCCTCTAGATCTTCACAGTGACTGTTTGACGTTCCAGATTTTCGATTGTTGTCTTACATTGGGACAGGAGGTACGTCGACTTCCCGTCATCAGGCTTCATCGCTGACTTACATTTGACAAAGGCCGAGTGGTTGCATGATACAAAGTGGACGGCGGTAAGGATCCATTTTACAATATCACGTTATCTACCCTTTGTTGCAATGGCAATGGCAATTCCCAGTAGGTCGATAATATTCCTCTCGGTGTTCGGCAGACCAGAACATGTTCCTCTAGCGTCGCTGTTTCGAGCAGGGACGAACACTGACTATGTAAGACTATATTTCTCACACTGGGTCGATGACTGGGTTGACTTGCCGATTCAGTGTGGTCCTCTGGGGATGGCAACAAACGGTCAGACATCAGCTCATCTGGATAAACACTGTCTGACTTTGCATTCCAGTGGTCTACTACCTATGCATTGTCCTGGCGGAAGGTGAGAATACAATTTTCTGGTATAGTAAAATACGATCCAACCTCCGAGTGAAAGCTATGCTTATCGTGCGGACATATGTGTTTTGGAAGCGCGACAAGAGGATCCTCATTAGAATGTGCACATTTGGCATAGTATGTACTTTTGTATATACATTTCCCCTTCTATGGTTGACGTCTAGCAAAGGTGTGCATGGCGGTCGCCATCACTGTTTCCGAGACCGTTGCCTCATCATCTACTAACTGTCTGTCTTATCCTGGCATGCCTATTATATAATTGACTCTTACAGCTTCTACTTCACAGCGGTTTACAAGGCTCTTGATTGCCTTGGGATAGAGAGTACATTAGCTACGGGAATTCAGTTCATCTGTTTGATCCTCTATGAGTTTGGTAAGTTTTTGTCTTTCATCCGTTCGGAGTGTGTTGAATTACCCCATCCTCTTAGACATGTTGGTCCTGAACTGTATAGCGTTCCGGAGAATGACACGACAAACCCCTCCTGGTAGATTAATTACGATACTATATCGTGACGGGGTTATGTATGTGGCGGCTATACTAAGTAGGCGTTGTCCGTATCACTTTTTCACTCGTAGAGTCTGATGATTCAAAGCGTTTTCTTTGATCAATGCTGTCGTCACATTCACCACTCAAGTGAGTTTCACCGTTTCCAGTTTATTGCACAGACCCTAATCCACGGAGAGCAGGTTGAATACTCTGATATCCTTAATTCGTTTGTCTCTTCTCTAGAAACTGCAAAACTTGCTTCGCTGACCCCCAACGTTTCGTAGCCCTCAAATGGTCATGCACAGCATTCTTGCTTCTCGTATTTTCTTTAATCTTCGGGAGACTACTCGACGAGAACGAGACTCGCCTTCAATTCCCCTGTCTGAATTTCATGCGACATCGCAGGGGTCCAATGGGTTTAGCAGTTCTATGGGGACCTCGACTCGGAGTTCGGGTAGCAGGAGCGATCCCAAAGTGGTAGACAACATGCAAGTGGTAGATGTCACCAGAGAACCCACGGTTAGTAACAGTTGACACCATAGGCTGAAGGTGCGGTGGTCATGTAGGCCTCCTGTGGCATGCTTTGCACTTTCAAGTTGTTGTTTTCCTGATCCTCATGTATATAGCTAGTCATTTTTGTCTTTGGGTTGATGATGTTTATTTGTACTGAACATACTGCTTTTTGATTCTCCTGGTACGTCAATGCATCATTACTACATATAATACCATCGAAAGCAGTAGTAGTGTAACATATATTCATTCTAATGAACGGGGCCTCAAAATGATGTCATAGATAGCTTGGAGGACTTCAAACTGATCAGTAATTAAATCGCCTCACACGATGGCGCCGAATAACCAACCAAATGTCCCGTTTACTATCGACAGTACTAACTCGAGTCAGCCTGATGGCCATCGGACAGGTACGGAGGAGCACACGACTTCGGTTATTTGATCCCAGCCGTAAGGCTATAGACGACCCTCAAGAGGGCCTCTGGTCGGTGTCGCATAGTCACCGAGGGTGGCTGACTCATTGTAAATGACCCTCCTTCACCGCCTTTCATTTCTCGTTCCGATTTCTTCCTTCTCGCTACCTGTTCGTATAAAAGACGGATGGTTGAGTCCTTCCCGTCTCATTATCTTTTCATTGAAATCACCACTCATCTCGTGTATCACAAGATATGACCGACGGCCCAAAGTTGGGTTCGAACGACTTTTTAGGCGAGTTCCGCGTCCCTCGGGTTTTCTACCGAATCTGATCAAAAATTGTATAGTCGATTTCATGATGGGGGGTACCGCTGCGGCCATCTCGAAGACGGTCGCCGCACCCATCGAGCGCGTGAAGTTGATGATACAGAATCAGGGAGCCATGATTGCGGCTGGCCGTCTCAGTTCTCCGTACCGTGGCGTGATGGACTGTTTCAGAAGAACCTACGCAGAAGAAGGATTCCTGAGCTGTGCGCCTTCATGTCTTTCGATCGACAGTTCGCCGTACTCAGCGTGCTAGTCTGGAGAGGGAACGGGGCCAACGTTTTGAGGTACTTTCCTACACAGGCGTTGAACTTCGCCTTCAAGGACGAGTACAAGAGGAGACTTTCATACAAGAAGTCAGAAGGGTATGCACTTTGGGTTTTTGGTGGGCACCTCGAGAGAAATCTATGCAATATTTTGTGATTTGGATTGACTATAATGCCATAGGAAATATCACCAGTGGTGCTGCCGCTGGGGCGTCGTCAGCGGTATTTGTGTACTCCCTTGACTAGTGCGCTTTCCTCTCTTCAGATATATTTCCATCGTAATTTGTCTTTCCAGTGCTCGGACACGGCTGTCCGCAGACGGGAAGAGTGCCTCAAGAGGAGGGAAGCGACAGTTTACCGGTATCATAGACGTATACAGACAGACACTTCGCACAGACGGAATTCTTGGACTATATAGAGGTTTCGTTCCCAACATCCTCGGTATCATCGTCTACCGAGGGTTATAGTAAGTATATACCTCCCTTACATCCATACTGAGGACTAACTTACATCTCCGCTAGTTTCGGAGGCTACGACACTGTTAGAGATACATTCCTTGTCGGAAGTCTCCAGGGCAACTTTTTGGCTTCGTTTATCGTTGGTTGGGCTTGCACTACTGTCAGTGCATCATTTGCAAAATTCATTGGGTTATATGCTGAGCAGCTTGGCAGGGTGCTGCATTTGTGTCCTATCCAATGGACACCATCCGGCGCCGTATGATGATGACGTCAGGGGAAAGGGCAAGTACTGTTTCTGTCGGGGCTCTAGACACATCCCATACCATTTCGTCCAGGTTCACTACAAGTCATTCATTGACGCGACAAGGCAGATCGTTGTGAAGGAAGGCGCAAAGGCTCTGTTCAGTACGTGTCAATAATTCCTTTATAGCGGATTAGTCTGTTTCTGACCGTTCCCACAAGACGGAGCTGGTGCAAACATCTTGCGTGGAATTGCTGCAGCTGGTGCTCTATCTCTCTACGACCAGTGAGCGTAGATCCGCATTTTCTATGACTTGTGTGCTCACCTACCGAAGGTTCCAAGCGCTTGCCTTGGGTCGGGTCTACAAGGCAGGTTCTGGGTAACCTATGCGATAGTGGATGAAGCCTTTTCCGTTATGCTTTTCTTGTCTATACTAGATGTGTAGTTACTTCCTAGCGACCTGAATTGAAGTTAAACTAGGAGCAACAGTTGAGACTTCGTCTTACGTTTATTGCCACTGTATACAGTGACTCTTTCGTTGAATACATGCCTTCTCGGAGACTGAGACAAGTCGCTCCGTGAGTCAGACTCACGATAAGTACATAGCTTGTGAGCGTTGGGGAGAAGGCTGGGTATCATTATGTAAGACATCTCCCAGGCCTGGTGTCAACTCGAACGATCTTTTATCAATCGTGCATGACTCACTCGCCAACACACTCCCATGTAGACGTTCCAAGGGTCGAGGGACTCAAGAGGAAGATAAATGTTTTAACATCAGATGAGGAATTGGGTTCAGTTGTTGACGATCACGGTGTGCCAGTGTGTCTCTTATTGCCATTGATGTAGGCTAAACACTCTTTGCGTGTAGACTCTCAGATGCGCGACATTTTTCAACACATTGATGATGAAGTCAGTCTGGAGGTCGCCATTCGCGAACGACTTGCAACTACCATTGAAGGTCGTATCCAGTGGGCTCTCCGGTTATTAGACGCCCTCTCGAATGTCGAAGAGCCACAAGATCAACCTTTGGACGCGGACGATTTTCAAGATGCTGCGCTAGACGCGCTTGAGGCATTGGAAGCACCTTCTTCATGTATATTTGACGCCGGATTGCCCGAAGAGCGAAGTCCGTCTCCTTCGTTCTCACCTATAGCTGCGAATCCACCAATGTTCCAGCGCATACCAAAAACACGCTCTTCTCGGACACCTAAACCGTCACAACAGAAGAAATATCTATACATAAAGTTGCCTTCTACTACGTCTGCTAGCCAGCTTGCAATTCTTGCCTGCCCGACTTGTAACCGGACACAATTCACGACCCTGCAGGGACTGCTCAACCATGCACGCTTGGCTCATGGCATCGAATGGGCAAGCCATGACGCATGCATTTCTGCCTGCGCTGTCCCTACATCTGTGGACTCTCAGAGTTGGGAGAGCTATGAAAGAGACGGCGTAGAGATTCCTTGGGGTGGAAATGTTGTTGGCCTTCGTCGTTTGTTCGAGCGAGCGGTAGGTGTTGATGGTGCATTGCCCACGCCTACTCTGCCGTATGCCTCATCGGACGTTTCCTTGGAAAAATTGGTGACAGTGCCAAGTACTCTATTATCCCGGACCCTCGGTCTTCACGCAGACTCGCCCGCCCTTGCGCAATTCCTTGGCCGTGCTCCTAAGCGTCGTTGCATTCACGTTTATAATGAAGATCAATTCGTCGATGTCACGACTCTCAACGATACGACCTCGAAGCCAGATGGACTGATTTCTGAAACCCCAGGAAACCTCAGGACAGGTTTCTGCATGCGCTATCTACATCGAAACACTGCACGAAAAGACCTCGATTTGGTAGTTGATATCAAACCCAAAGAGATCACAAACAGGGACAATACACCTTCCTCTGCTATCATGCCTGCTGGGACAACTGCGTCGCGATTCCATATCACAGCACGCATCCGTCTTGAGGACCGCAGCTTATTTATAAGAGCAGGCGAGTTCGTCGCGTAGCACGTTGCCACGTTACTCATCCATGCAGACCGACGTTCCCAGTTGGGCATTACCGACCAGTACCGTTGGATGCTAGGAGTCACAGGACCATCTTATGTGTGTTTCTTGTTTCTCAGGGGTGCCTGTATGTTGAGCTCCCTTCTCAGTCACTGCCATTGTCATCGTTCCTGATTTGTGTCACGGTTGTACCTCCGAGGATAGTCTCCCCTGTGTTTCTTACTGTCCATCAGCAACCCTTTGCGGTTGTTGGTACTGCAAATGAGCCCTTCATGGCCAAGGTCATTTTTGAATGGGTCGGTGGTGGGAGAATGGAAGTTGAGCATTGGGTCGAAGTATGTCAACTATGTCACGGGTCCTTTGTGGCGTCCCGTCTGACACAGAACTAATTTTTTCTGATCATATTTAGCTCGATCAGTCCAAGTCCTACACCTCCGTTCTTGGTTCCGAACAAGTACTTGACATAGAGCTCGATCGCAATACACCACTGCTTCCCATCCCGAAAGGAAGCCCTCCTCCACTGCCATCGCTTGATCGGCAGCTGATATCCGACTCTTCCCTGCGCGATGCACTTCCGATTGACCCGGAACATGGAAACACACAGACGATAAAGGAAGAATGTGAGATTCCTCAAAGTCAGGGACGTCCTGATGCCAATCATATCTGTTGTATCACAGACTACGAACAGGTCCTCCGAAGTCTTCTTCCGAGGGTACCGATGACTGCGAAAGGTGCATGTCTCGGGTCCGATGTGCTGCTTACATTAACTTGGGTGCTCAGATGTCAAACCAAGAATGGTTATCCAAGTCCCGTACAAGTTAGTCGCTACTCCTGCACATTTACTTGCTCTAGTACCTGGAAGACGGAAAGCCATTGAGGTGTGTACTTACGACACCTATGCATGATCCCCATTTAAACTGGCAAAAGTGGGCTCGCGCTCACGCGCTGCACGGGCTTTATGTTGATCATATGGCTTCAGTCTCACCACGCCAAAGAACAACGCTGACGATTGGGGATGTCTATATGTTTCTCGAGGATGGATCACAGTTTCCCCGTCCGTCGCATATTACCTTACGACCGTCACCTGCGTTGAAGAAGAAAGGGAGGGAGAAAGATGGAACGCCATTTGCAGGCGATGAATCTTGTCCAACTTGTGGCATCACAAAGCGTTTACATCCTGAATACGACATAAAAGGCGAAGAGGGTGTTGTCCCTTGGACCTGTGTTGTCGTCCCAACAACATACCAAAAGTACGGAACGAATCTCCCCCTTATTAACGTTACCAAGGTTCCCACGTTCTCCGACGGACTCGAGCAAGTAGTGCGGGGTTCGTCAACATCAACAACTTTCGCCGACATCCCGAACCAAACATTGAGGATATTTCTACCGCCTGTCCAGTATGCCCCCCGTGATCTGGTGGCGCTCAATCCACCGGGGCTTATTCTCGCCGTACACAAGGCCGTCTCCAGACTGTGCCTTCCTACATTTCCTGTCTTTGCGCCTCGTGGAGAAAGTTCCAAATTTCTTTCCAATAGGGAATGCTGCGAACAGCGCCTTGCACCGGCAGCTCTTTTGACAACCACCCTCAAACCCTTCATTTCTGTATTGCTGCGGTCAGCCATTGAAATTGCAAAACGAGACGTTGCAACCACTGTTTCGGGGACCAAAAACAGTCGAGGCAAGAGGATGAAAAAGTTAACCTTTGTTGTGACTCCAGGTCATCTGTTGCGCGGGCTGCGATCCCAGCCCTTCGACTCTAACATAAAAGTTGTTTCGAGTACGGCACGGACTCCGATGAGTAGCAACCCTCGGACGAGAGAGGCCATCACAATGTGTTTGGCACGGCTTGGCGTCCAGCTTGACTTTGGCAAATATGTTCCAGCAGGATTGGATGGGGATAGTACAGAACATTCAGGGCAGGTAACGGTGAAAGCTGAGCCGGAGTGAGGCTGGGGACGCGAAAAGGCTACAGGGGTAGACTTGGATAGTATGAGAATGCTATGGTCATAGCATCTGTCACCCTTTTCTTCGGTGAACCCTTGGGTAATACTTATGTCCGATGTATACTTACCCTGGGCTTGGCTTGTGGTTAAGAGCCGTACGCGTGTCGATCGAGATCTATGTCCTTAGTTACAGATTGTACTGCCAATCAAACCAATATTGAAGGTTTTCTCATACGAGCATCCGCATCAAGTTGTCAACTTCAATGCACGGGACCAGCGTGCGTTGGTGGCTCGCTACACGAGATAAATGAACTTACTGCAACCGTGCGCCACGGCACATCTTATCGATTGCCATGGAGCATTGTTATATCGTACTAGCATAGATTAAGGGCCGGAGTTCAGCCTTTAGTTTCAGAGCTCCTTGGAGAAGCGCCGGTTTTCTGTCTAGAAGGATACCTACTCAGACGGGTTGGTTCTATGGCTCTGAGACTTCGAAAATTTTAGTTCATAACAGAGCTGGAGAGAAACCATTTGCTTCATGTACATCAAGTTCGACTGACAAGCGGGCGACTTCAGCCGAGAAGACCATGCAACGTGACAAGCGTGCGAACTGAGTCCGTCATGACATAATACAATTTATATAATGTGTTTCGCTGCAAGTTGAAGACACTTGTAGACTTACTACTGGTTACTTTTACAGATATCCTACTATTCACAGTTTTGTCGCAACTGAGTCACAACCCGTTTGAGCCTGCCAGATTTAAAATGCATACGCATGCACGAGGCCTTGGCGGATCAACGTTAGATTGCGGTAATGTACAGTATTTCCTAGAGGGAACATTCTCTCCTTAAACGCCATGTTGACACAATCGCTCGAAACAGATCGCCTTCTGGGGCTAGCATTAATTCCGACTTCCCCGGCATATATCAGTGTCAATCGATCTGCCATTCTATTTACACCACTTCCTGGTCTCTCTGGAGCAAAATAATGGGCCTAAGTTTTGACAATACGCTCGGGGCGTTGTTCGTCGGCTTCAGCGTGTCTTCGATGTGAGTAGCGTCGCGTCTACAATGTGATAACGCTGATAATTCAATAGGCTTTACGGTGTTTTTGCCCTCCAGGTCTACATATACTGTCGTCGATATCCTTTGGATAAAGTAGGGTATAAGGCAGTTGTGAGTTCCCTTCTAAGAGTTGCACCCTAACGAGGAGATCCATTTCTGATCCCATCAGGTCGTATTGCTATTGTTCGTGCTATTCCCGGTGTTCGCCGAGCTCGTCACGCAGTTTTCTCCAGTTTGTTAGGGACATTACACCAAGCTCTCATAGGTCATTCTGTGTACTACTACTCAATAACGTGGGTTGATGCTTTCGTTGGTTACTGATGACTTAATTTCTGTTTAGTAACTTTATGAATATACTCGCACTCTATGGCAAACCGGTTTGGTGCGTCAGGTCACGATTTTTCCTTCCCTACATCTGACGAGAATGCAGGTCCCTCACTGTATGTGCGCTTTGCAGATGGTGAATAATAGTATTAATGAGGTGTTTTCTAGCTCCAGCTTCTCATAGGGGTAAGTATGCCTCTTTCGTGTCGACTGCAAATATCTGAGAGTGTACTTAATGGCTAGTCCGTGGTTGGAACAATTGTCAAGTTGTATGTACCCATTTTTCGAATCCTTCTGCATTGTTAACCTCTGTCATTGTGGCAGTTTCTTTACGATGCGCGTCTGGCGATGTAAGGACTCCATCCCTACAGGACCAAACCAATGGCGACTTATTCTTATTTTCTAGTTAGTTATGGCAACGTGTGTTTGACAACGTTTCTGGTGAGCCCTTGCCCACCAGCAATGTACATGTGAGATCTGATCGTCCGGGAAAGTTGGCCCTGACCTTTGGAGAATTGGGTGAGGACCGTTGTCATGGTTTCCGACGTCAAGTCTTCTAACATGGAGGATTCATAATATATAACTGGATCCCAGGCCTTGCCATAGGTAAGCTGAGCCTTCAGCACACTAATTTTACAAGACCACTGTTGAACCCAAACATACTTGATAGCTTACACAGTGGAAAGGTGTTAATTTTCTCACAATACTCAGCGTTTTTGCAACCAAGTTTACACATTTTCATTCAAGTTTTGCTTTGACGACACTACTAGAGATCACCCACCTCCGAGTGAATAAGGATTTCATACATGATCCTCCTCATTGTTGACTTGGTATTCTTGCTTCAGGCTCTAGGAATGGTTGCCCTCGGTCTCGATGCTGTGAATAACATTAGTGTAGCTGTAGCTCTTTGCTATTACTTGCAAGGCATGCGGTGCAATTATTCACAGTACGTTTTCCATCTTCCACTCTGATTTTCTTTCCCACCGACTAATGACGTATGTAAAGGGGAAACTCCGTAATCAGAACATTGATGCTTTATGCAGTCAACACCGGTTTAGTGTCAAGGTGCTGTTGGCCGTCAGTTATATTGTTTCCCATTTGACCGACATCATTATCCAGTGCAATGAGTTTCTCCACTTTGCTCGTTGTATGTATCGAGTTTTATTTTTAAGCTAATCTGAGTGACATATACTTAGTTCCTCAACAGTACTATTTTATGCCACGGAATCTCATTTTCGTCGCTTGTTACTTTGTTTTGAGTACATGTGAGTATTCTTGCTGAATCGAGAAGCTTGATCTGACCCACAATTTAGCATATACTGTGTCGTTTGTTGCTGCGTGCGTTTTTATAACAACTTGTACAACACGAATGCCCATAGATGTTATAGCCTAAACACACGTCAAGCTATACGTGGCCAGGGCGTTGATGGCGAGTCCAGGAAACTCACGACATCCCAAATACATATTACAACAGACCAACGAAGTCACCCATCCAACATTCTGACCCAAGAACTCGAATCTATGCAGATCCGCAGTGGGGAGGTCTGTGAACCACCAAAAGTCTCCAAATCTCATGGTTAACTTTTACAATAACAGAACGCTGCTCCCTCGTCAGATATCACCAACGAGTTCATGGTACGCGGATCAGCTAACTCTAAATGGATGTGCCGCTGAGCAGACATCGATTTTATGCAGAGACAGCAGAAGCCATACTACACCGTTGGGTGGTAAAAACATCGAGGGTCATGATTTCAAGCAACTATCCAATATCTGATCGGACCCCCTCATCTGTAAACTCACGCATGCATCCTAATCCGGTGTTGAGTCGGCGCCCTGTGTTGCTTGATTCGATACTGTCGCATCAGCCTATCCATACCACTCCCTCTGTTTTTGCGTTACATCCATTCATCTTCAGAAGGTCGAAGTCACTCAGTACGTGTATAATTAGATCGATTATGTGGCAGTCGTTTGTAATTCCCTGGATTATAGTTTTCGGTTGGTGATTTTATTTTTCCGGCCTGGTGTCGGTACCTATAAGCAGTACCCTCTACAATATATATGTACTGGTTGCATTGTGCAACCACCAGAGGGAGGCGGCGGGACGTCTCGGAATTCGGGGCGAGTTTTGTAGATGCGGCGACAGCGAGATGTCCGACAGTTTCGGTCGGCCTTTGTCGGCAGGGCAGAGAGTCCACTGTCTCAACGATGTCTTCAGGACCTTACAATTAGATCTCCGGAGATGAACCAGTTAGCCTCCCTAGGCCTTATCGTAGTCTCCCCTTAAGTAGGAAGATAATCGTTCCTACTCTTCACCTCATCGATACGAGTGCCTCTTCGACTGTTTCAGTGGAAGGCTCCAGGAGGGTAGCTTATGCTGACGAAGAGTTCCGGGTCGATAGTACGTCTTTCCCGCTCGGCGTCCGCACCTGATAAAGTAGTCGGAGGATAGTTGCACTGTGCACATGAATTGATCTTGAGTCTGAGCGAGGGCAAAATGATCTGAGGGGTCGGGAATGAGACGAAGTGTTTGAGGGACGATATCGGACAAAATTATTCCATATGCAAGATACCTCAGGCTCAGGCTTTGACTTTATGTAATGCTAAACCGGTCCGATCCTTTGATCATGTGATATTACATAAGAAAACAAGTGGCCGCGCGGCGCGCCTGGTCGATCGGTCAAGTCTGACAATTAGTCTGCTTTGGGAGGTGCTAGCTCGCTTGCTTGTCTCGTACGCAATGTTCCACATGCCCTCGCCACCGTCCCCTGGCCCATCCCCTCCATTTTCCAATCTGCGATGACGACGTCAACTGCTCAAGTTCTCTATCTCGCCGACAAGACCCAGTACAGCTGTCTTGGCCAACAGGTCAGTGCTAGCGCCCGTCCAGCGATATCCACAATGACGATGTCAACTCCTTTGAACGACTCTCCGGCTCCCACTCGTATACCCTTGCCGCCATCTCTGGGCATGCAATGGCACTCACGGTGGCCCTCGTGTCATACGCTTGTTTCATTACCAATCCTCGCATGCCCGGGGTAGCCCCCCTCATCTTCTAACTTTACGATGAAACTTTCGATTCAGGATCTATTCCGGCCACCGTATTGAGTGAACTTCGCACCAAACTCAGGCGTCCTTGGTAGTAATGTCGACAAGATATGTGGCCTCGAAGACATGCTCGCTAAGCATGAAGCTATTGGGGCCGAGACATCTTTATTGCGCGAACTCATGGACGAACGGAAATGTGAACTCGAGATCTCGTACCGCAGTCTGTATCCGGACACAGCTTCTGCAGCAGTATTCAGGATGGGTGGTCGCAAGAGCCGCGGGAGAGGCTCAGTAAAACGCAGGATGAATGGGAGAGCCGAGCGAGAATGTTGAAGTGGGGTTGGACACTAAGATCAAACACAAGTGTGGATCGGTTATGGCATTGCGATGATACGATCAGTTTCCGAACGGAGACATCAAGCTCAACACTGATCGTCCCATGCTAAAGGAGTTCGAGGACACGGTTTGCAAGGACTTCCGAGTCAGTCCTGGGTTCCACTTACATCCTGCCGTCAACGAAGAAATTGATATCCCCACTGACACATGTGCATGCAATCCACAGCGTCCTTAACACTTTTCCCTGGTCATCGGTCACCCTTGGGCAATCATTAAACAGCTCTTGTACCTCTTGCGGAGCCCCGGTATCAGTTGGTTGGCAAAAGAGCGCCAGTTAAGGGTGTGTACAAAATGCTGATTCCGAAATCATCAATAATTACATTTCGTGTGGGTTAAAGTTGGTCCCTTTAACTTGACAGGAATGATGCCGTTTCACTCCAATTGGCGCAATGCCTCAACTCTCGTCCTCTTATGTTTTGTGTCAGCGGAACGCCGAGTGGATCGTCGAAGACTCCACGAACGATGACAGCCACCTTTTTCCTCTCCCGAACCTTGGCGAGGTCAAGATCACCAATACCACGTATGAGATCGTTGGTAAGCAGGAGGACGACGTTCTCACGCCCGTCTCCGTCAGCGGGAATAATGTCACCCGAGTCCGCTATGTCTAAACGGTTTGACAGGTCAATAAATAAGTTTATGAGGAGACCAAGGGAGTTGGGGGAACGGCACCTTCCTAGAATAAAGTCCGGGGATGAGTAAGCGAGGTGTGGCTTCTTCCTTCTGCCACCTTGCTCACAGCCTCTTGGCCGTTCTCGAATCATTTGTCACCCTCGCCCTCCGCTCCCTCTCTCAGGCCCAACGGTCTCTCGTCTGTCGTGCTTGCTCGGTCCTCGCACTGGCCTGCTCGGTGCCCACCCAGCCCAAATAGCTTGCTTGACGGACTCCAGCAGCACAGCGGGCCGGAAAGCCCTCCAGGCCTTCGCCCATTCGAGAACCCCATTCACACTCGCTACATGCTTCGTCTTACGCGTCACCGTAGCAATCGAAATTCTCGGATTCTGGGGTCTCAGACTTGTTTGATGAACGAGGAAGAGTCAATTCATGGAAAGGTGGTAAAGCGTCTTCCACTAAGCTAGAGCTCCTGCATACTCGCGCAAATTGATTTTATACTTATAAAGCGATATAAACCTACACTGTCGGTGACACCGCTAGAGGACAACGCGGCGCAAAAAGTTAGCAAGAGAACAAGAAAACAACGAACCGAATGGTCGTCGAGCGGCTGGTAATAGCAATGCGACGTAGTTAACCTACTACTTGAGCATGAACTTGAGCCACCCGATTTCAGGGAAACGACAGGACTTGGTTCTACGAAGATCATGCAATCATACTCATTAATAGACGGTACTGATGCTCGAAATCTTACAGATTCATTTCTTTGATATACCCATAGAATGTGGAAATCAGTTGCGCCAGTGGCCAACGGCGGAAACATTGAGACGGGCGGGCACACAACAGGACCACGCTCTATACGGGACACTACGAGTTACGGGGGCTACTAATACCCATCGCTACGGGTGGATCAGGTATATAGGATGAGAGACTGGTAAGCTACAGAATGCTACTGTTGGAAATGGATCGAGTGGTAACACGAAAAGATTTGTTGGGTGCCAGGTGAAATAATAAATGCTACTAGTACAGGACTGAAACTAAACATAGTACAGGGCACGAGTGCATGCATGCACGAATCTATACTAAACGAGGGAGCGTGAGATCGAAAGAGCGTTTGAATAGTGATTTCGGCGTTACCAGCCAACAAAGTAATGCGCTTTATCATGTTGTTCAGCCTATTTCAAATTGTGACGTCAGGTTCGACGAGCCATTCAAGCAGACCCAAGTGGTGCACTGCTGTCAATGCTGCGCTAAAAACCGGTGTACCTTTGGTGTTCTGTTATAGTAGACGTCAACCAAAATACAGAAACTGCTAGTGAATCACAAACTTCCTTTTCTCTGAGGTTCCAATCTCACCAAGTCTCTCATGTGGGCGCTTGTAACGGGATGTCGAATGAGCGGCTCCGCTTCGGATCTGCAGGGATCTGCAGTACTTGCCGATTTGTCAAAATCATCGTCCATATCATTCACACCCTACCATTGCATAGTTTGGCATTAACTCCAGTTGGGTCTGCAACAATCATAGAGCACTCGTTGGCATGATTGGAAATATGCGCCGCAATAAATGACATTGCATATATTAGAGCATGGGTCAGACCCACACGTTTACTCAAAACAAAGGTAACAGCTAACAAAAACGAGATACGCTCCTCAGCATATAGTTCAGGCATGCATCAATAGAGCGCTATACTACCTTTCCTTGTCTTGTCTCTTTTCATCCGTCAGACGAGACCATGAAGAGAAGACATGACTGATAATAATTACTGTAATAGTTATTGCATCTCCTTTCCAGATACACCCCAGAAACTATATAAAAACACTAACATCATTTACCTCAACGACAACGACTTGCTTGGTTTCTTCACAAAAGTATCTACCGAGCTGTCAGATTGTTTAAACCCTCTTGACGGTGACGTCATCCCCGTTGACGGAGACGGACGTGAGGATATTGTCCTGTTGGATGTCAAAGATGGTAGCACCACTTGGGGTATAGTTTCTTCCACGGGAGCCGGAAGTAGTGGCGTTGGTGAACTTGACCGTGCCAAAGTCCGCGAAAGAGACATTGGAATCAAAGTCTTCGACGATCCACTCGGCATCCTGCTCACACAGAGAATAAGAAGACGAGAGTTCCTTTGTGACCGTCTTTCCTGTCGTCAAATTCTCGATGACCGCCTTGCCAGAGGTCTTGGAGGAAGCGATGACAGTGGCCCTGATCTCTTCACCGGCACTGATTTCAAATTTGTGGAAATTGTAGGAGTAGTCGGGGTACCATTCATACCAAGCTATGCGACGAACGGATGGTGAATGATAGATACAAACTGAAGGATAGATTCGGTTCACCATAATATGAGGACTTGCCATCCTTGATAATAAAATCGACACCAGTCTGGAGGATGGCGTTTCCGCAAGTGTAACCGTCAATGCCAACCCAGGCAGCCGCGGAACCGTCAAGACCTTTGAGGGCGGGGACGGTGAAGGTGCCAGTAACAGTGGTGAAAGTTCCCCGTTCAACAAGATCGGGCACGATTACGGAACAAGAGGATGATGCTAACCTCACTCTCTTCCCGGGCAGCACCGGCCCAGTTGTAGCTATACTGTGTGCTGTTGGCAGCACCGTCGTGTGCGTCAATGCGGTTGATAGGCCAAGAATGGTGGTTCTCACGGCGGCGAGCAAGGCGATCCTCCAGCCTAAATTCAGAAAAGGGAACAGCCAGAACTCTAGAGGCAACCAAGATGCTAGTGAGAATAGCAAAATTGGAGACCATTGCGAGGAGACTTGGATAGGGAATTGTAGATTATTGATACGACTGGATCCCGAGGACGCAAGCATGCATACCCGGTCCTTTTTATGCGCTCCACACTCATAAAGTAAAGCATGGAGGAGATAGTCACTGAGCATGTTCTCAATGGGGAAGTAGAGCAATAGTCCCTCCTCCATGCCAACAGTCATGATTGATACAATATCTTGGTCGTGATGTCCATCATGTGCCATACCTCACTTCTTCCGATCGATTTTCTGTACCCCGTGGAAGAAACCAAGAAAGAGGCCAAGGTATTAAGCCAATCGGAGTGAAAGGGCATTATTCCTGTTAAGTTACACTGACACAAACAACTTAAACGGAACCCCATGACTCACCAAAGTCTTTAGACAAGGAAACAGCAGAAATTGCGCTGGTATCAGCGATCAACCGATCACTTATGACATCCGAAGTTCAATCTTAGCACGTTAGAGTCTGACTACTGATACATGTTTGTGGTGTTGAAACATGGGATCCATCGCTGTCAGTAAAGGTTCGGTGTGTTCCTTCAATACTGATTGTATCACTCAGTGAGAGGGTTCAAACTCGCGAAAGACACTTGCATTGAACACACACGCTCCGACGCTAGTCCACCTACGTGCTAGTACTGGCGTGCTCTTGTGTGCGATGGACCTGCCATAGTACAAACTCTATCCAAGAATGTGGTGAGCACACCGTTGGCTTAGCTCCTTCTGTGGGACTAGCATCTCCCCTGCCGAGAGTATATTTGCGGGGAAAGAGGGTATCGCACTGGACAATGAAGTCTTACGCTTTCAACAGCAGAGATACAATACATGGCGTTGAGAGCGTCATCGCTGTATAGGTTTTGGACCGTGTGTGCTCGATCCATGGCAGTGGTTTGTTTACAAGGGCTTCGGTGAACAATATTTCGTCGGTACTGGCCCGCCTTCAGCTAATATCCTTGATGAATGAGCTTGGACGGGGTGGGATGTGGGAGGAAGACATAAAAATTAAACCTGCTAGACTCCTCCCTGACGTTTCTTCCTCACTTCCACCACAGCTACATCCATGAGAGGTTCTCG
>JBBPLX010000446.1:0-22569 GCA_038090015.1 Leccinellum albellum | reverse complement strand
GCTATAGTGATCGGGAAATTCTTGTACGTAATTGCCGCTTCTTGCAATCTCCAACTGGTCACGTCGAGAAAGGCGAACCACGTCGCTTCACATCCCAAGAGGCTGTTTCTTACTTGCGAAAATCCCTCTTATCGTCCAAGGAATGTCAAACAACCATAGTCAACTACAGAAAGGATGGTCAGGCATTCATCAACCTTGTTACCGTTATCCCTCTTCGTGGTGGCGTACACAACGGGCCCGAGGAAGCCGATGAAGTTGTCTACCACGTCGGCTTTCAAGTGGACTTAACGGAACAGCCAGCTCGGATTCTCGACAAACTCCGTGATGGGAGTTATCATTCCGCCAATGACGACTGGAGAATAAATACCCTGTCTACTAACGTCGGGCTTTCTGTTATGAACCATGGTCTTGGCCAGTTGGCACAGACTCAAAACATGACGAATATCGGTTCCAAGGGGGGAAGACATGGGCAAATGATGAGCATAGCGGTCTCGAAGGAGCTGAGAAGCCTTATCGCCGACACCACCTTCACGGACTCTGTGATGATCTCCACGGGGACAAGTATGTCAGGTCCGACTGGTTCTTCAAGTGGATCAGTGGAAGGCAGCAATGCAACAGCGTCCCTCACAATGCTTATGACACCACCTAACACCACTTCTACGTATCGCATGCAGGTGAATGGTAGTGTAATGGCCGGGTCTTCTGCCTCCTTATCCCCGTGCCTCTCACTTCTACTTCTTGAATATCTTCCTGATTTCGTGCTGGTGCTGTCTCTAAAGGGCGCCTTTCTCTATGTCGCGCCTTCGGTTCGGCTTGTCCTCGGCTACGAGCCACAAGAACTCATAGGTAGGAGTATATCTGATATTTGCCATCCTGCCGATCTAGTACCTCTTATGAGAGAGCTGAAGGAGGGTAGCGTGAGTGGACTCAGCATTTCGGGGACCAGTGATATTGGCTTGATGGGGGTGGGCCCCAGTACTGTCCCAAAATCTGTGGATCTGCTCTTTCGCGCTCTTCCCAAGGCGTCTGCGCTCTCCGCTTCTAAAGAGGCGGTGGACGTGTCCGCTGAACGGCGCAACAGCACTCATTCTTCCCAGGCGTCTTCCTCGTCACCAGCTCAAATAGCATCGTCAGAGTCATCGTGTTCGAATGATTCTTCTAATGGAACAGGTCCACCATATGTCTGGCTAGAGTGCCGAGGTAGGCTCCACGCTGAACCAGGGAAAGGACGGAAAACCATCATATTGTCTGGGCGAGCGCGCTGGATGCCTACTGTGCGGTGGAGTACCGTTGATCAAGCAAGTGGCGTCGGTAATCTCCGGCATTATCGAGAAGATGCCCGTGGTGGTTCGACAGCAGGTATGCATTTTCTACTTGTTGAACTCTAGTGTCTGTAATCATGATTGCGGATTCAGGTTCGCGGTCAACTGAGACCACTGGAACGCAGTCCATTGATCCTCTGGAATTTTGGGCGTTGTTGTCCACCCAGGGTACTTTCCTAGTGGCGTCTGCCAGCGTAAGGGATGTGCTTGGGTGGGGAACTAGTGAAATGATCGGAAGGAATATTTGGGCGATGGTAAGAGATAGCCGAGGGGGCATAAGAGAGTGTGTCGAGGAAGAGCTGGCGAAGCTGAATGCCCCGGAGGTATGTTTCTTTTTGTTTTAACTCTAATCACGGTCATTCAAATCGTGTTTCTTTTCCGCCATAAAGAACATAGATGACCCGTCGCCCACCCTGGTGACGACGTCTTTGATGCACAAAGAGTTGCGTGTAGTGCCAATGCGGCTCATATTTTACCGTACGCCACGGTCCCGCATGCATGCACCGCCCACGACATCATCAATCGGGCTCACCCCGACCCCACTTATCCATCCTCTCAATAACCCATTGTGTCCTATCGTATGTCAGGCTACGATGCTTTCCAACTCTGATTGCCGGTCGAAGAACGACGTCGCCAGTGATGTTGGCCCAAGTTCTAGTCACGCACAGAACCGAGTACAGAATCATATAGACACGGCGGAAGATACAAATGATCTAAACCCGTTGATGCATTCACCCGACGCATCGCTCTTTGAGGAACTGGAAACCACACGAGGGACTAGTTGGCAATACGAACTTCAACAACTCAAGTTTGCGAACCAACGGTTGCACGATGAACTCCAGGCGCTGGAAGGTGCCTATGCGACTAGCGGGGCTGGAACCGGTTCCTCTAACAGCATAGGACACGTTACATCTACGCCGCTCGTTGAACAGCGCCCTGCTTCTTTTTCCACCACAGAAACACCATTTCCTCAACAGCGGTGGTTGCCACAAACACAATCACACTACACGCCGTTGACACATTCGACTCTCTCCTCGTCCATGCTCTCGTCACGCTTACGCAACCGCTTGCATGAGCAGGATCCACCATGCTCGGTGTGGTCTTCACTTGCTGGCGCGAATGGACAAGGCTCCAATCCTCGCAAACGATCATGGCACTCTGAGGATGGCCCGACGACCTGAACCCGGAGTGATCGATTCTCCAGAGCACGCATGGCGCAAGCTAGGGATGGATAAGTGGACGTTCTTGATGCAGAAAAATACACATGCAAACTGCTTCCTTCTGTTCCTTTACCATTCCTGCCTGGTGTCTACGTAGGATTCCCTTGGGTTCATTTATTGTCTCATTTCTGTCTGTACATCTCCCCCTCATTGCATATCCACGAACACTGTTTTGCTGTGTGCTTGTCAGGACTTGACACCTTCTGTGTACCCCTACCACCGTTTTGAACATCACGCACGTCCCGGCGTCGAGGATCACATGACACATCCGTCTGCTCGGGTCGGCCGCGTAAGTATGTACTATTCTAGGCTCTTAGTCATGGTCATTTTAGTCAGCACGAGACATTTGTCATCCCATCCTGTAGCCCGTTGCTTATATACAAAGGCCCCCCCTCCTTCCGTCTCCCCACGTCGGAACTGTACGTTGTGAGTCTCTTTTTCATTTTTCGTTTCATCGCCTTCCCGCAATTCGCACCAAAAATTGTGAATCGCACGCGAGGACAGCGCAGATACTGCTGGATGGAATGTCACCTCGGCGGATGCACCCGCGCATCACTGCTTCACACAATCAATTCCACAACTGATCACTCGTATCCAGATATCCTGCTAAAATGGGTCGCCGTCCAGCTCGTTGCTACCGCTA
The DNA here is from genome assembly GCA_038090015.1 of Leccinellum albellum. Taxonomy (NCBI): domain Eukaryota; kingdom Fungi; phylum Basidiomycota; class Agaricomycetes; order Boletales; family Boletaceae; genus Leccinellum; species Leccinellum albellum. The sequence goes on along the minus strand of JBBPLX010000446.1, from coordinate 19,384 downwards.
TTGCAAGAACAAACCCTACCCCAAGTCCCGGTACAACCGTGGTGTTCCCGATCCTAAGGTGTGTTTTTTCCTCTCCCTCATGCAGCAAGATTCCGACCCCACCCCTCTTCGTTAGATCCGTATCTTTGACCTGGGACGGAAGCGCGCCTCGGTGGACGAATTTCCCTTCTGTTGCCATCTGGTTTCGGATGAGTATGAACAACTATCATCAGAAGCGCTCGAAGCCGCTCGTATCTGTGCCAACAAGTATGTCACCAAGACATCCGGAAAGGACTCCTTCCATTTGCGTGTTCGTGTCCACCCCTTCCACGTCCTGAGGATCAACAAGATGTTGTCCTGTGCTGGAGCTGATAGGTCGGTTCTCTTCTTTCTGACAATTGCGACTGCGATCTGATAAGCTGGCTTCAGGCTCCAGACTGGTATGCGCGGTGCATGGGGCAAGCCGTACGGCACTGTTGCCCGAGTCAATATTGGCCAGATCATCCTCTCCATCCGTTGCAAGGATTCCAACGCCCACGTCATCCAAGAGGCTCTTCGCCGTGCTCGTTACAAGTTCCCCGGTCGTCAGAAGATCATCGTTTCCAAGAAATGGGGTTTCACAAACGTCAATCGCGAGGAGTACATTAAGCTGAAGGAAGACAAACGCGTGTTGCAGTACGTGACTTTTCCTCTGCCGCCATACGTTCAACGTCTGATGACCGTGTGGCAGGGATGGCGCCTATGTACAGTACATTCGTCCTAGGGGCCCTCTAGAGGCCAATCTGCGGGCACAACTCAAGGCTTGAGAGATTACATATCATGTGTCCGTTTCGACCTAGTAGTACGTTCGAAGTCAGCCTGATATATGAATATGAAAGCTTTGAGCCATAAGCATCCAGTAGGCTTCATTGTAAAACAGCGCAGAAACGCCACGATTGCATAGCTGAACAATAGCGAAGAGAACTCTCGAACTTTGGCATTAATTGTTTTCAGTGCTAATAAGCGACGCCAATGATTGAATGAAAACCATGTTGGCAAGGATGACCCAATCATAAGGTACTGTACTCGTGCTCACAGTAATTCAAGTGGCTATTTACCGGCACCGGCGCGGCCAGATTATCACGTTCACAACCAAAGTCCCCGTCCTCTCCGTGATTTTGGACACTACATCAAGTGAGGTCTCGTGGGGCTATGATGGGAAGAGAAGGACACAACAAACATACCACTGCTGCCTCGCCTCTACTTCATGCCCCTGAATCTACCCCAATCCATCGGGTTTGTCCTGCTCGGATTACTCGACCATGCGTTCAAAACTTAGTCTTTATCTCAAGTATTCTGTAACTGGGATCGATTCATCTGACTTTCCAGGCTAATGTTGTGAGTTTTCTCTCAAGATTGTATCGGTCAAGCAACAACCTTAGAGAATCTCTGCTCTTTGACAGCCTGTGTTGCATCCACTTGAACATACAAACGAGGTCGTCTCCACCGCTGGCGGGTATGCCGATCGTAGTTACATTGCTTGCTAGACATGATACAGTAGTATTCGTACAATCCGCAATGAAATCATGTTGCAATGCCGTAAATGTTCTTCAGTGCTCCTCCACAATGTCGCTCGTTTGGGTATCAGATCCGAGTCAATTCACGGGATGTACCTGAATTCAGGTGTCTAGGAGCTCAAGGTCAGCATCGACGTTACATCCCAACACCCAGCCACAATGCTCACTTCATCGGCCAACACGCTCGTGTCCACGGGCGCGTTGAGATCAGGATGTCCATGCGACGCGTCTCGTCGCGCGTTGTCCCATCTGTATGACAAATAAAGGATGATGGCAAGAGTACCACCAAGTGCATTCAGACCGCACGTAGTACTAAAACCACGGCTATGGATCCGAGTCCGTTAGTAAACTCATGGACCACTCGAACACATAACAGTAGCCACGTACAGGTACCGCGGACCGTCGGCGGTCGGGTAGAGGTTAGTACCCAAGATCGATCCACCCTGGCCGATAGCCATAAACATGGGTATGCCAGTGGCCCGTTTAGACTCCGAGCCGAGGTTGTGCGCGAACCACGCGATGACGATACCAATGGCTGTGTATGTTCCACTGGTGATGCAAAATACCGCAAAGTATCTCGCATGTGGATTGGTTGGTACGAGTGTCACAATCAGGTATCCTACCGCAGCGAGGAAACATGAACTGGCGATGACGAGTCCGCGGGTTTGGAAGCGATCAGTGAAGTAGGCAGCACCACAGAGAACGATCGCAGCGACCGCATACGGGGGGACAGTTAAAAGTTGAGCGAGGGCGTTGGCTGCATGAATCGGTCAACCTTTAAGTAAACTCTAGTGCGATGGGACAAGAAGAACTCACTATATCCAAACGTCTTGATTATTGTAGGAAGGAATGCAGAGATACTTGCCAAGGCACAATTGAGACCAAAGTAGATCACTCCGCCAGCATAAATACGCCAATCAGCAAATGCTGCGAAGATGTGCGCTACAGTCCATGATCAGATAACAGCCATTACAATAACAAAGCACTGCATTCTGCGATTAAAACAATTGCTCACCTTTGTTGACGACCGCTCCAGTATCAGCCTTGGTTCCTCTCGAACTGCGTTCCAAGGCGATTTCTCGCTCTCTCTGCGAAAAGAATTTTGTCGACTCCGGTCGGTTGGGTAGAAGAAACATCGCAGCAACACCGAGCAAGATCGCAGGAATACCCTAAGTGATCGATTGGCATTTAGCCATCGTTTTTAAAATATGAGGAATACCTCGATCAAGAACAGAATCCTCCAATCCGATTCGCCACCACTACCACCAGCGGTCTTCAAGGGGGCGCCATAGTGAATTTGTTGGACGCCAAAGGCAATCAGTCCACCAAAAGCACCCGCAACGGCTGCAAAGCCAAACCAATATCCCATACGAAGACCGAGCTCGGTCCTCGTATAAAAGAATGCTGTATTGGTTGGCAGTAAGCAAGGTCTAACGAAAAGATAGAGAGAAAAAGAGGATAGAAAGGACCGACGCGTACAGAAGTAGAGAGGGATTGCTGGACCAAACCCAGCTTCGAAAAACCCAAGACCGAGCCTGCCGCAGAGCAGTCCTCCAAAGTTGAAAGCTGATGCCTGAAGGTCGGAGTTAGGGGGGTTGGCCCTACCCAAAAAACCTCCGAGTAGTAGGCTCACCGATAAAGTGGAACAGATCCCCCATCCTATGGCAGCTGCTGCCATCCAATAACATGGCGGAAAGAGCTTGGAACAGACGGTTGCAGGGACTTGGCAAATAATCTAATCGTGCGATATGTGATAAATGAGCACTTACAATAATATCCGCACAAAAAAGCATTGGTGAGACTCACATATGGGAAGTAAAATGCCGAGCTGAGCCAAATGTAGAGGATGCCTGTAGGATCACCGTTGAGGGTTTCTTGAGGAAGGCCCTGCAGACGGGCATTGCCCAAGTTAGTTCTATCCAGATCTACGAAGTTGGTGCAGAGTAAGCTTGAGCACCAGCAAGAAGGACAAAAGAGGCGAGGATACTAATCGAGACGGCACGCAAGAGGGAAGGAGACTCACAAGCAACGAGATAGAGAAGACATGTTATGGGTAAGATACGGAGGTCAATCTTTCTAACGAGACGCCCCTCCTCCTCGGGCGTGGCCAACGAAGGATGAGAGGATCTCCTGTGGGATTGTGTCTCGGAAAAGGTCTTTTCTTCCTCCATGGTATATGGAAAACTTGAAAGTGCCGGGCCCAGAGGTAGGAACCCATATATACCTGGGGTTTTGATGTCTTCGGATCAAGGGCGGACTCCAGCTCCAGACATGCGCGGGCCCCGGGGCGATGCATATGGGAATTCTGTCATGATCATGACTAGTACTTGTAACTGGAAAAATAGACTCTCACCATCAGTTTCATTACTACATGGACACCTGCACGGTATCACGATACGCAACAGACATCCAGGAAACCTCTGAAGGCCTCCAAATGAGTAACATACCAAGGGGCATTAACAGTTTCACATTTGAATTTTACTTCAATGGGATAATACTTTCAAGGGCCATCAGACACAGCGCGGCTATTCCTGGACCCACCGTCCTCAGCCGCGGAAATGGACCAGGTTTATCAAAACGCAAGTGGCTTTCATCGGTTACTATAGCTATAGGTGATGTGACCCAGACAATGATGCGCTCCGCATTTCGTACATACTTCTAACGGTCTGGACTGTGACGCGGAACTCCGATTCTCATGCCCTGTCATCTCGACGTTTCACGCGGCGCTGATCGGATCTGATCTCTTACAAGTGTTGACCCCCATCGACCAAATTGTCCCGACCCATTCCTATATTCTCTCTGTCAACTTGCAATTGTATGTAATATACAGTCGAACACCTCGTTTTCTGATACCCCAAGTTGGTCTGGGGGATTTTGACTCCATATAATAATGCTCTCGCTGGATCGGTAATTTGAATGTGAGCAAGATCGTTCATCGTGGATGATTAAGAGTTCTGAGAATGTACAAAACCCGTGAGCTAAGTACAACTTTCTCTTAGGTCGATCGTAGCCTGGGATGGAACGACATGACATGACTCTGGCATCACACTGGACCTTGGTAGAATGTACTGACACTTGTATATCTAATAGAGAAGGATTGGAATCAGTTGGAATGGTTCAAGTACAAAAGGAGTCTGAAAGACGTGAATGAATAAGTCCCCGTTCATATCGTGCTCGTCGGAGCGGAGGTGACAATGGAACGATGCACTTGACCACAGTGTATGTACATGGTGTGATCCGACCAGCTTGTGTTTTATGTAATCTGGTTCACGGGTCGTACTACCGTTAGGTCACGGTCGATACTTCGTCCGCACGCGTCCTAAAACCTGAATTTAGGTTGCAACAAACGATGTTGACCAAGAGAACGGTCACTTTGGCATCCGTGATGAGCTTGCTCATCGTCCCGGTTGTCCCAGGCGCGGTGCTTCAGGAACAATACCATGAAAACCTGAACATCCGACCACTAGCCAACGGCAAGGTCGTGACCGCCTTCACGTTCACGACCCTCCTTGGGGGTGCCACTCCTCGAGATCCTCATGATTTAGGAAGCTCAGGTGAGCCATATTGTCTTATTCTCGTCCGTATTCTCAACTACTCGTCCGAACTTTATCCTAAGCCCAGCATTACACCCTCTTTCCACTTACGCTCGGCCAAATTCTTCGTGATTATGCGGTAACCGAGCTTCATCTTTCTCTCAACGCCGGGAAGTGGAATTATGATAGTTGGCACTATCCCGATCATCCTGACGTTGGCACGGGTGCCGAGCTCTGGGCTTGGATGGCAGATGGTGGGCCAATGTCGTGAGTCCTCCAAGTCCATTGATATATTCTTTTACTACGTATCATATAACTCAATACGGTTTCTTATCAGTGTAGACGAGCGCTGGACGGGTCTGCGCAATGCTCTGGCGGGCCTGTTCTGCGCTTCCCTGGGCTCACTCGACGATCGACGCACCTCCTCCCCAGCTTCTGCATTTCCACGGTCATCTGTTCCCATCACCCAGGATTCAATCTCGTATGCACTACGACATGCAACTCTCCCTTCGGAGCACGTGTGTACGGAGAATCTTACCCCGTTCCTTAAACTTCTGCCATGCAAGTCATACGCCGGGCTAGCGAAATTGTTGAACCCGCAGCGCATATTCGACGCTGACTGGCATGGTTTGGGAGTTCAGGTGCGCTCGAGTGACACTGGGATTGAGTTGAGCCTTGAAATCCAGGCTGTGCTCGATCCTGTGAGACGAAGTGGAGGGAAACGCCGAGGTAAGACGTCGGCTGTCCTCACTTAATTCCGACGCTCACCACAGCTTTTATGTGCAAGATTGGTCGTTCCAGTCACTATTCGATCGCGATATTGACGTGTCATGTCCTGTTGCAAGTTCGAGCATGATACATCTTATCACAACAGACATAAATGAATATAGGCTCACTCCTGAACCTATTTACAACAATGAAAGTGTCAGCACCTATAGTCCGATATCTCGTAAGGATTAGGCTTATAAATTGGAATCAGACGCTGACATGATTTTTTGAGACATACCCCTTGACATTGCTATGTCCTGGCCGGAAGAACACACTTTCGAGCATGGTATGTATCTGTTACCGCCAAATTTGCATTGCTTTCATTGCCACCCACAGCGCTCCCACCTACCGCTCCGCAAACACCTCTTTCGGTTAAGCGCACGCTCTATGGATCCTCCCAGACCCGCGGCGTATTGCATGTCTCTCTCTCAAACGATAACGACGCCCCCATAACAGTCGGGTACCTCGAAACACTCCCTGCTCTCGTTACTCTGTGGATGCATACGATGAGAATAAACGTAGATGGTGTTATTCGGGGTACGTTTTACCAATGTTCTGTGAGGCTTTTCTATATTCAATGCTGCACATAGATGATTTGATCTCAGATATAATCTATCACCCGCCAATCCTGCTTTCGAATGGATACCATGGGCCATCAACACTACAAGCAACGTTGAGAGTCCCAGCCAAGACTATGCTTCGTATCTCAATTGATCTCAGCAAGACATTCCTAAAGTATACTGAACATCCACCGGACGCCATGAGAGGCTGGGACCTTCCCCCTGCCGTTCTCTTCCCAGTCACAAATCGCGACGGAGCACTGACAAACACTTGGATGATCGGGCAGACCATCCCACAGCGGATGTACACTCCAACACTCTTGGTTGATCTTCCGACACCTGATTTTTCCATGCCTTACAATGTCATCATTCTCAGCTGCACGCTGATGACATTGATCTTTGGGAGTATTTTCAATCTGTTGACGCGGAAGTGGGTCATCGTGAAAGTTGAATGATCGGAGATCACACGTGGGTCCGGTTGTTGTCGAGCTGGGCGATTGTTGACACAATAAATGTTGTATTGGTCCAACAGGTTCTCATGAGATTAATAACCATTATACTAGAACATTTAGACAACGTGACTAAGAACGGTCAGGAGTAGGAGTGGAGAGTAGAGTTATTCCAGTAAGAATATTGTACAATGACTTCACTATATGTCCATGAGCATCAGCTTCAGCTTACACAACCTAAAACAAGAGCCCCAGTTTTTTCGCCTAATGTGGATTGTCATTTACTTTGACGAGTCCAAAACTATTCTGCCCGCCACCTTTCCCTGCTCGAGATCCGTGTATACCCTGGGATGATCATCACTCATCAGCGATATATGGACTCAACTGCAAACTTACTGTTGCAGATCCTTGAGGCCTTTCAGTCCGTATATCACCTTTACCTTCCCTGAGGCCGCGATATCGATTGCCTCAATCGCATCCTGACGATTTCCAACATAGGAACCCTTGATTGAGATGTTCTGTGACGCATATCAAAGGCCGCCATGTAAAGATTCCTATCGTCCTACCTTAATGACCGTCCAAAATATTGATGCTTCAAGCTTCGCGTCTGCAGGAAGCCCGACTGCCATCAACGTACCACCTGGTCGCAGATAGTCGACCGCCTGCACATAGCCTTCAGAGTATGGGGACGTTACGATTGCAGTGTGCGCGCCGACTCCGTCGCAAGCTTCCTTGATTGCTTGAACAATGTCTGTTGTTTCTTTGAAATCAATCCATTTCTCGGCTCCAAGCTTCTGACAGAGGTTCTGTTTTTCTGCGCCGGTATCTGTAGAGAATTCGAGTTACGTCCGAGGGTGCGCCATGAAAGACACGACTTGCCTATTGCAACAACTCGCATTCCCATGGCCGCCGCATATTGCACGGCTAGTTGGCTGGGTTAGCGACATCCAACAAGCTCCACGAGAGGAAATCCTGTACCTAGGTGGCCGAGTCCTCCACCAGCACCTGTAATGACGGTCCAATCCCCAACTCCAGCCTCAGAGTATTTGAGCGCTCGGTACACAGTCACCCCCTAAACCATTTCGTCAACTTGTAGTGGTATTTCCAAGCGGAAAATGGACTTACAGCACAGAGCAGCGAAGCCGCCTCGAAGCTATCCATAGATATCGGAATCGGGGTGACAGTGTGCACCCATGATACCTAGAGCCCTCAGGCTGTGAGGGACAGAGGTACCTACATCAACGAATCCTTGCACGTACCACATACTCGCTGAATGTTCCGTTGGTGGTCAGTCCGCTTACTTGCACACTTGAGCAATCTGTAGCCGTAGTACGTCAACTGCTGGCTTGATCGACGTGATGGAATCGACCTACTCTGCTCGAAGCCTTTGCGGCATTGCTCGCAGTCACGGCAGCTGTATGCGATCCACTTGATCCCAACACGCTGGCCCAGTTTAACTGGTGATGCTTCCGTATGTTCTCCGATGGCGACAACCTCGCCGACACCTTCGTGTCCGCCGACAATAGGGGTTTTGGCCTTCAGTGGCCAATCCGCTTTGCTGACATGGAGATCGGTGTGACAGACCCCGGTACAGATCATTTTGACGAGACATTCGCCAGGCTGCAGGTCGGATGGTTGTACGACGGGGAAGTCGCGCTGGATCACCACCGTCTGCTTGGGGCCGGGTACGACTGCCGCAACTTGAGTTTGTGGGATTTGATAGGACATCGTTGACACTAGAGGATGGGATTACAAGGAGTCGCAGAGATCGAAGTGATTCTGCCGACTACTTATATACTGTTGGACGAGTATGATGAGATAAGGGAAATGAGGTCTGGACAAGCCCAGACGCAGTGAAAGGGGAACAGACAGATACGTGAGTGACGGGTTTAGGGGGTGAGTGGACGAGTAAGGAAGGAATTGAGGGTCAAAATAGGCAAATCCAGTCACTCAGGGACTCAGGAGAAGGAGCCTTATGGCCGCAGTAGAGTCAGCGTAAGTTTGAGTCTACATCATGCCAATAGGTGAAACACTTGCCAATCACCCGACTAATGTTTGATTCAGACTGTCTGAGTGTGGCAATATTTCGGTCCTTGTCACTGCTGCGCTTAGGATCGATCTAATTGATTATAGTTGGTGGATAGTGGTGATATTCGCAGTGGCGCCACCCTCCGAGCGAGGCGGAGTCTAGGCCAACGCTGGCTTCAACATTTTTCAGGTCCGAGCCTCGGACGGGGTGTGTGCCATCAAAGGATCAAAACTAAACAGCGGGATGCACGGAGAAGGAGCACCCGTGATCTGCCAATGGGTACTTACGGATCTGGACTACGGGTCTGGATTTTCATCCCGGAAGGATGCAGGGACACGGGGACACATAACTCTGCGGTGGGGACCGATTAAAGGTAGATTAAGACTAAACAGCGAAATGTATGGAGAGGAAGGACCCGCCACGGTCATGGGTACCTACGGGTCTGGATTTTCATGGAAGCATGCGTATTACGTAACATACTGTAGTATTTGCCAGCAACTTTTCGTTTAGCGTATTTTTAATTACAACACACGATATACATAGATCGTGCCCCACAAATGTATTACTATGTGTTGGAAACTTATATAAAATTTTTAAAAAGCATTCAGAGTTGCGAAGTAGTATCGGGGCACTTGTGCCAGCCGCAAATCTATATAATTGCTGAGTTCTAATTGTCCTCTGCGCCCAAAGATAAGAAGAGGATAGGCAAAACACGAGCTTCGCGTGGCAGGCGACCACAACGAAGCTCAAATAGGATTAGACACGAGATGCTAAGATAAGCCAGAAATAGTGAGACCCAAACGCAATTTTATGTAAACCCTAAACAAATCCGGACTCCGGGCTATGCCAGTGGTTGCTCGTCACATTTCCGGGATCCTCCTATGTTCGATATCCAAGCCGACGCTCTCGATATTTAGCTTAGACAGCGACTTCTTGAGTTTGGCCGATGCCAATGTGCTTTTCGCTTCTCCAACCTCACCAAGTCCCTTTCCAGGCCTCCGAGTCGAGTTCCTCCCTGTATGCCTCTTTCTTTTACGCCTCTCTCCATGTTTCCAGTGCCTCAGCTCAGCTTTCCCTTTGTTTCTTCCTATTCTTGTGCTGTAGTTCTTCATCGACTGGCTTTATTATCAAACTTGATGACTGAATTGTAGAAGGCATCCCCGGTCAGCAACCTGGGCATCCCATTACCCATAAGTTTTGCAGGTGTCATACCCGGTCCGAATATTACCCATAAGGTGACGACTTGGACGACTCGATGACGCATTGACCCCCTCTCCTTCGACGAGTCCTCTTCAAGCCACTGCCATGTAGAAGCGATTACGCACCATCGTGCGTGTTGTGCAGTCGCTGCTGCATGCCATCGCCCTTGTTATTGTTCCCATCCCTATCTCCATCCCCGTCCTCTTGTCCCTAGCGTAGAAGAAGCGACCACGCAACAACGACAACGACCCCGTCCCCATCCTCTTCAAGTTGCCTCCAGTGTGCACAAGCGATCACGCAATGCACACGCGAGTCGCTGTGAGTCCCTGCTGCGGTCGCCCTCAGCTCTGTCTTGCTGATGGGCCACCGCTTCTTTGCCTGATATAGATAATGTGGACAGGACTTGGCGCACTGGGAGGGGCACACGACCCACATGACGTTTCAGAGTTGCGTGCTGTCCTTGTGTTCGAGATAGTGTTCGGGTTTAGAGGTTTTTTAGTATGCGCATCCAGGCGTTTACATATACATTGCAGCTCTGCTGGCCGTCTTGGTGGTGCAAGCCTAGAAGTCCCACTGTGAAAAACAATTGCGCAATGTGTTTGCTGAAAATTAAGCTTCGGCACTAAACTCCTGCTCCCTCCATACCAGCACTGGTCTACAGTGGTTGAAAAGTCATTCAATTGCGAATATTGTAGAGTCGATAATTCGATTACTTTATCGTGGCGGTGCACAGTATAACTGACTTTCTCAGTCTCCAAAAGAGGCAACTGGAGGGATCACGTTCTTTGCGACGAATTGAGCGCGCGGTTGTCAACACATCATCGCCGAATTACCCAGACAAAAGAATTCTCATGTCGACAGACCCGTATCATGTCGTACAGCAGGAAATACAATCATCCCTGCAGACAGCCTCGACGCTCCGTGCGTCGTACCTCCGAATCCGCAGCATGGCGCGCGAGGGAAGTGAAGAGCTAGTTTGGGCTCGAAACGAGGTTGGTTTCAACTGTTCGTTCATTGTCGTGATTCACCCTGCTAAACGCATTTCATGGCCGCCGCAGCTCAAGGCCACCCTGGCGGCGCTGGAAGCAGACCTCGAGGACCTCGAGGAGAGCGTAAAGTAGGGTGCTATTCCTCCATTGAGGGCGTCCAGGTATCTTGACGCTTGAATTTATAGGGTAGTGGAGTCGACGGGCCCTCGCTTGTTTAATCTTGATGATACAGAGGTGGGGCAACGGCGACGCTACGTCGAGCGAGTCAAGGGTGAGATCGCGGTGCGTCTGGACCACGTTGACGGGCCTCCTTTGTTGGAACGTTGACGATAAGGATTGCAGAGCATGAGAGCGGAGACTGAAGACGCAACGGTGCGGGATAGCCCCTCTATTAGGGATAGCGTCGGCAATAACGTCGCAGCCCCAGGCTCGCCTCCGATCACCTTATCTTCAAAATCCGGCAGCGGCTGGGTCACACTCTCCGGTTTCTATCTCTGGCAATGTGGCGCAGAATGACGTTCAAGACAAGGACAGCCAGTGGGCGCGCGAAGAACAACAGGCATGTACAATCTCATACCGAAGCAACATCAACTCAATCACCATGCACATATCTTAGCTTATGATAGAGGAACAAGATCGTGCGATGGACTCAATATCAGGGACCCTGACCACACTTGCACAACAAGCTGGCCTGATGGGGCAAGAGATTGGTGAACATAATGAGTGGGTGTCTTACGTTTCGGATAAATTGATGCGACCTTCTATTCACGTGGTTCAAAGAATGCTGGATGACCTAGAACGCAATGTTGAGCGTTCGGACTCCAAGCTTGATAGTGCCATGCGGAAAATGAAGAAATTCATACGCGACACAGAAGGTATATCGGAGTCTATTTCTAACATCCTGTTCTTATGCACGAATTTATTTGCAGATACTAAGTCGGGATGGTGCATAACAGCTTTGTCGATTATCCTCCTCATCCTTCTCGTAGCGGTCATATTTATCTGACAGCATACCCATGTAGAGAATATTTCACGTATTTCGTTTCCGCTAACTTATCCGGTTATTCGTAGACCACGTCATGGAACACAGCGCAGCTTCGTGTAGACCGCCTTGAAACAGAGGCGGACACGCAGGGGAGGTTACATGCACCTTGCGTGTGCCCAGCTGTCCGCGTAACGCCGACGGTTGATGTTGGGTGTGGGCGGCGGGCTCTGGAGCATGAAACACGACATGAAGGCTCAAGGAACTGTGTCCACACCGAAAAAAAGCTCAATCCACAATGAAATCATCAAGGTAACTGGCAATGGGAATTGAACCTCTGTCTCTCAGGCCGGCTGCCAGATCATAGAATCGGACCGTTTTGAAATGTCTACTCTACTGGAGCTGTGTCTTGAGTCATACCATGGTGCCACTATCACCCAGGTGCTGTAACCGCACAATGGCGAGCAGACGGATCCGGTGGAAATTGGATCCTTGGAGGTGCGCGTCTGTTGTGTGGCAAACTATTTGAAGCGTTCGGCCACGCTGTGTTAATAATAGCATGTGCCAAAGGAAAAAAAGAGATTGATTGATCACCTGGCGAAGCATGTTTGTGTCCAACGCACAAGCTCAACACACGCCACGCGTTTCGCCGCCTACATATGGTGCAAACTACGATCACCCCCCTGCCATCTCGCTATAACTGGGAACCGCGTTGGGAAGTACCCTCTTCGAAGGATGAACAGCCGATTTTTTGAATGGCGCGGGTGTCCGCTGTCCACTTCGAACTCCGGGCGGAAATTTACGTCGGGCGGCGAACAGGCATCGGCAGATACGATCGAGTGCAAGAATCGTTTATGTATAAGGAACGAGTTCTCCCTCGTTATAGCCAAATAGCCAAGCTCTAAATCTGAGTTGCACTCCTCTACCTATGAAATCGGTCAGCAGTGGAGAGCCGAGTAACCGGCAATGGGAAGGTGATCGGGAGAAGAGCAGCCTCATGGTTCTAGACTTCACCCGACCAAAACTGCAATGTTGACAGTGCGGAAATTGTCTCTTGCAGGCGGGCTTCTCAGATCTCTACTCGGGTTCAGATTTATTATGTGGGCGAGGAAAGAAAAAACAATAATTACATGATTCATCCTAGAACCGAACTTGGTTGCGCTTCTACTTCCACAGCATTCGCCATTTCCCCTAACGTCTCATAGCACCATGTGTAGGGGTACTTGCCATCTGTCGCAGCGCCCTCCTGATCTGAACAATGTCCTGCAACGCTGCTCTCATTCCCAATCACGTTAATGCCGTGCCTGCTAATCCAAACGCTGCGTAACTCGCGCTGCAGGGCAGGGATGATGTCATGGCGAATAGAGTTGGCAACGACGAGAACCCGTGATGCATCCACCATCACCGAGGGGCTTGACGGAAGCGAAGGGTCTGGTCGTGCAGACAGCTGCCTCAGCGCACTCTCCAACATCAAAGGGTTTGGTTTATAGGCTCCCACTTTCTGAGCGGTGAGAACGAGGGTGAATGGTGAATCTGGGGTGACCGTACGGTACGCGGACCCTGGGTAGTTTGGAGAGCAGAGTTTCTCGTGCGTGCCCGAAAAGCTCTTGTCGTCGACATTGGATAACACGACGAGCGCAAAATGTCTCTTGAGCCTGTGGAGTGCATCGATCGTGTCCGGGAATGGCTTCCAGTCCGGAATGGATCTCCCGAAGCGTTGAGCGTCATCGGGTGGAAAATGCCGAACGTCTATCTCTTCATCTTTCACATTGGAGGTGGGTGCGCACTGTTCCTTTCTCAAATCTCTATCTGCAATACCCGACGTTGTCGTGTTCGATGGGGTCGCCAGCTGGCGATAAGCTAGTTCAAGAATTTTCGAATAGGGCGTGTTTTGGAATTGCATCTGCAACCCCGACTCGACCTCCGCGTAATTGACCAAGATCTCCTTCCGCGGCTGGTCTGGGAAGAGAGGAGCGAGAGCGTCGTGGATGGCAGACTCCCAATCTACGAGCGTACCATACACGTCAAAAATCAATGCATGATGCTCGGTTAATTTCAGGCTAGGAACCTCGGGAGGTGAGGTCGGAGACTGATGTGCCATTGGTAACAGGGTGAGATGACGAAAACTTGGCAAGGTGGTAGAGGCAAGTTGTGATGCTTATTCACAGGAGCCGAGCTCGATCGTGAGCAGCAGGCTGGCAGCCGTGAATTGATCGGATTCGCTTGAACTATTATTACCTTCCATTTACAAACCTTTCCCGCGCTCGGAAAAACTGTAATTACATGTAATAATCTCGGTATCGAACGTAATTGGTGAACGTTTCAGCGGACAGCTAGCGAGTGCTGATCTCACCGTCTGCTGTCTAAACTGAGTTGTCTCCTCGTCGCTTTCATGGGGCATCATAAAAAGGTTCGAGTCCCCTCGTGCAATACTTCATCGCAGCAACCGACCCCCCTAGTAGCCTTTACTCACAGTAATCGTCGGCTCTGTCGGCCGACTCTTTGTAGAGAAAGCTGCCATTTGACATCTGAGCAACTTGAACGATTCTAGACTGAGCACGGAAGCATGAAGTTTGCACGGTGAGGAACACCTTTTCCCCCTCACCAGTGACCCCCGCTCACTTTGCTTCAACGCTACCTTGTAGATACCTCCAGGATACCCAGGTAAGTTGTATCCCGAACCGCATTTTCCATCTTTACCATGCTGAGCTGCTTTTCACAGACCCCGGAATGGAAAAAAGCTTACATGTAACGACTCTGCTACTTTTTTTCTTGAATGTCCCATGAGCTGATATGCTCTCGTACCTTGGGGAACTTGCTTCCTTCAACAGGGACTATCGCACTCTTAAAGCACAGTTAAGAGTTATACGAGCACAGGTCCCGCAGCTGCCGGTTGATGACTCGAGTTCACTTGAGACTACGGAGGTCGATCATACCCACCATTCCGTTCCGAAGGAGAAACACGATGGCTCCGAACGTAAGAATTCCCCCGAGCACAGTACTATTCGCTCACAATGATGGCAGAGCCTTACCTGAATCAAGGGAGTACCACGTCGACGCGCATCCCGAGCGCCAGTAATGGTATCATGGACTCGAATGGTCACGAGTCAGCATTCCCTATAAGGCGGAGAACCAGCAACCAGGAGAGTAAGTCACAAGACAATGGCCGGGACCTGATTTCGAGCGCTTACATGACTTATTAGGGCCATCCTTGAGTTTGGCCTTGGATGATATTCCACCTCGCATAGCTGGTACGACATCAAATGCGCCATCTCAGCAAACGCCACTACCCCCAAGAACCCCTCGTTCTCCTCCAATTTTCCCCTTTTTCAGGGCTTTGGGTATTCGCTCTCTATGATCGGATCTTATCGTAGTAATTTGACCCTGGCTTCAATAGGCTCCACTGCTCCACCACCTTTGCATACAATACTTTCCGGCCTACCTGCTATCCATGCCAAGTTTTTCGACGCGCTCGATGCTGAGCTAGACAAAGTAGAGACGTTTTACGCAGAAAGAGAAAAAGAAATGAATGACCGTGCCAAGCGCTTAAGAGAACAACTCAATGAACTCGGTATACACCGCCAACGGTTCCATGTCTGTGTGCCTTATCGCAGACAGAAGCTCACACCACTAACCATTGACTTTGACAGCAATCAACTTCGCATTCAAAGACCCAAGCTTGGGCGAGGAAAGCTGTCCCATCTGCACTTTCGTCGTTGGTCCAATGGCTCCCTGAGTCCAACACGAAACCCGAGCCGTGCGAAATTGGCATGAATGGTATATTGGCTTCTGAATCTGGGCGTGGTGGTGATTGTGCTTCCGTGCTAGCGTCTCTACGCCGACTTACCCATACTAGGACATCGTGATGCTATCGAAGCATCGAATTTAAGAATGCAGTTTGAACACGAACGGCGGAGCGGCGAACATTCTAGATTCCGGAGAAAGGAAGAAATAGCGAATAGTGAGGTCGGTAAGGAAGCTGGTAGTTCGTCAAGGAGCAATACCACATCCTCTCCGAACGTGCAAGACGTGAATGGAAGATCACCACCCAGACGCTCGAATAGCCTTCCGAGGCTCTCCTTTGGTGGAATAAAGCATCCCCTGGACCCAAATGAGTATCAACACGCAAAAAGGCGACTCCGAAAGGCTGTCATTGAGCATTACCGGTGCGTTGAGATGTTCATCTTTCAGATACTGGCTGTCCTGGGTGGGCGTCGCCCCCAGCACAGGCGACTATCTTCTGCGGAACGTTTCCCGAACATGATGCTAACACGTGGAATGTATTTATAGGGGCCTCGAGGTCCTGAACAATTATAGAGTGAGATTATTTTCTTCGTGTTTCGCGTGTCGTGTTGACGTCCTATAACCCTCGATTCCTCGTTCGAACTTCCTCGATCGGATCTGCGATCGACTTCGACATGACACCCCTGCTGATCTTGAACTCCGCCTCCACCCACGATCTCCTTGTTTGCAACAAGATTCTCAACCTTACTGGCTTCCGTAAAGCGCTGAAGAAATATGAAAAGATTACCGAGTATCCTGTATTAGATGCCTACATGAAGGAGAAAGTATGTGACTGCATTGGCCGTGGGGTTGCAAGACATGAACATCGTTACAGGTAGAACCCTCTGCTTTTGCCACCGGCGCTATGGTTAGCACAATGCTGAGGGAAACGGAAGACCTTTTTGCTACGCGATTTGGTACGTTTGCTCCACACCCAAGCGTCGTGGAATTTGTGTCTTCGTTACATATTACTCAACACGTGGGGGCCCTCGTATGCAGAACGCGGAGACAGAAAAAAGGCTTTAGACCGTCTTCGAGCGGGACCTTTCTCGAATGCGCATCATTTTAGCACTTTCCGCTCTGGAATGTGGATGGGTCTAGCTCTCCCTGCGATTGCCGAAGGCGTTCGCCTATGTATGAATCTCCAAGACTATTTCAATGGCATCGTTCTGAACTTCATTTCTTAGCTTTCCTAGAGAGTACGCGGGGATCACTCCCGTCATGGAATATTCTACTTTTCATATACTCGATATTTGTGGTACCGATACTGCTGGCACTCTTAATCGGTCTCAATCTTGCGGCATGGGCACGTGAAAGAATTAATTACACCTTTATTTTTGGTGCGTGACAGTCACCGCCTTGCGTTCTCTCTTTGACATTCTGCACAGAATTGAACCCCAGGTCAAGGCTTGATCATCACGAATACTTCGAAGTATGTTACATGATTTTGGCGCATGTGGCTGGTGTTGACTAGTCACAAAAGCTTCCTTCTTTCCTCCTCTGCACTCTTTCCTACGCGTTCTTTTTTTCCTTATCTCAACTGGGTCCCCCAACACTATGGCCATTAATCTGGCTCGCTCTCACCGCTGTGGTCATGTTTAATCCAATCCGTGTAAGTACTCAAACTGCAATCCTGCCATTATGTGTGACTCAAACCTCGTCTGGACAGAGTTTCATGTGGGGCCCAGCCCGATGGTGGATAATCAAAAACGCAGCCAAGCTTGGAGTCAGCGGGATATGGAAGGTTGAGGTTTGTCATTATAGGAATCATAGGGGGTGGCTCCAACGTCTGATCATTGTTTATAACCCAGTTCGCGGATTTCTGGCTTGGGTATGCTCTTCTATGATTACTTCATTCAAGCAGTCTTACTTTACTGCTGTCAGTGATCAAATCTGTAGCCTGGTCTATTCGATTTCCAACCTGTACTTCGTGGGCTGCTTCTATGCCCGTTCATTTAAAGTTTCCCCCATCCCAACCTTGCAATCCGTGGTGAACTCCAAATCATCGCTGTACACCTCCCTCCGCAACACCACAATGACATATCAGCCTGAATCATCTGCCACAAAAAGTTCATTTCAAAGTCTGCTATCATCAGCTTACGATCCACAAGTCCAAGAAGCATGGATGACATGTGGCGCGGCTCAGAATTGGGGATGGTATTACCTTCTCAGCACGTTACCCTTCACAATACGTTTCTTGCAGAGCTTAAGGCGGTACCGAGACTCGAGACTTCCTACCCACCTTATCAATGTACGGCCCTTTCATTCCTTCCATTCGTTACTCACCATCGAATTTTAATAGGCCGGAAAATATGGAATAGGATTAGTGTATTACTTCTTTTATTACTATTGGAAGCATCGAGGTGGGCCCGAGCCTCAGTTGGCCGTCATGTTTCTCAAACCAATCTTTTAGGGAGCCCCCACCACGGTACCAGCTACATCCTCTTGTACCTCACGGGGATCGCCTATTCGATGTATGGTTGTACTTGGGTAAACTCGTCTGCCTTTGCATGTTTAGACGGTCATAATAATGTTTACCAGGATTTTTTGATGGACTGGTCATTGTTTAAACCACATGCTCGTTATCCACTCCTTAGACCAGAGCTCGTTTACAAGTCACACATTCCGGTCTGTTTCTTCTTCCTGATCTCCTTAACGTTTACTAATCATGCTCTAGTCCTACTACTTTGCATTGGTACGAGCAGACTTGTCCCATTTCACATATTACCGCAACTCGTTCCCACAGATTTCCAACCTATGCATTCGTTTCATTTGGCTAATTTACGTACCCGACATCGCTTTGAACCCCTTCTTGCGCTCGTTCATTGGTTGCATCTTGGAGATGTTCCGGAGAGTCCAATGGAATTTTTGTGCGCTATTTTCTTCATCGCTCACTTTCCTTCGGAACGGTCGCTTACATGCTCCTGTCTTTCAGTCCGAGTCGAGAACGAACACCTCGGAAATGTGGACCAATATCGTGTTACGCGCGAGGTGCCTCTGCCCTACAGCTTCGATTCGAATTCCAACGAGGAAGAGGAAGAGCGCGAGGAAATACCCAGCGCGCCGTCGTGGTTGAAGAAACGTGTGGCAGGTTTGAGGAGGAACGGAGGACACGGATAACATTATATGATGGCTTGCGCTGGTCGCACAGCTGGAGAATAAGCGAGCACTTACTTATATGATCAGCATGTTGAAGGGTATGAATGGATCATTTCAACGATCGGCCTCATGGAAACAGCACACATAACCCTGTCACATCCCGAGGACCCATCAATTCAATACATAATGATTTGGTCGATCCACGTGCGTATTACTGACAACGGCGGTATCGAGATTCTATGCCAATACTCCTGGGATGAAATGCCATGATATTGTGCCCGACGCACGGGGGAACATTGGCCAATGACAGCCGACCCAAAGTGCTGTGAGACTATGCAACCCTCTGCGATTGGCAAGTTATTAGACTATTTCAAAGCAAGTGCCCCGTGAATGTATTACGCACGGACAACGAAAAAGCGGCGAAATTTTATATCCAATGGCATTGCTAGTAGTATAC
>JBBPLX010000445.1:0-22729 GCA_038090015.1 Leccinellum albellum | reverse complement strand
TTCCATCCGTCTCACTGCCACTGACTGAGCATGGGCTACAAAATAATCTCCCTCGACCTCAAGTTCGCTGCCATGTGGCTCCACTACCAAGGCATTCTCAGTACTCAGCAGATATCAATGGATGTCATGGTGGAGATGGCATCGAGCTCGCGGTCGATACTGTCACGGGGTTGAATGTTCTTCTCAACATGGTGAGTAGCGATGTATCCGAGTCGGACTCCAAGCTGTCGTGACCGAAGTCTGAACTGTTCTCGATGATCTCCACACTCTTGTAGTGTGTCTGTTTGCGTGCCATCGCGGCGCGACAAGACGAGGTTGCGATAAGATGATGATAAGGATCACTGCCGCGGCGCGTACTTATAGTAGACGTGAAATTTTTCTAAGTCCTTTGACCAATTACTATATTTCTATTTTCGTTCGCGTCTCAAGAATTATGCAAATTGGTGTAAAAAAACGGAACGCTACGTGCAATACATGATTGCCATGAGTGGGACATTACGAGTGATGTGCATATGGAGTCAGTAGATGTTTGTAGTCAGCAGAGATAAAACCGACGGCCGCGTGGCTACCTGCACTACTTGAGGCCTAAGCGCCTGGGCGTCCAAAATATTCGAGTGAAGGGATCGAACTCCTGCGTAAACCCAGTTTCGGATGACTGTTTAAGCAAAGAGGTACAGTACGAGGGTGTACCCATCTGACGCTATGGGCGGTTGAGCTACAGGCTATAGCGCAGGAGCTCTCATGTACATACCCAAGTTCCGACTGCACTGCTAAACTTGTTCTGCGTATTAGCAACGATGATCCTTGGCGAGGAACTGCTCTGTGCCATCGGCTTCCGAGGTTAGCAGGAAAGTTATTCATGACAGTATTCCGGAACCGATCTGGCGCGACAATACACACACTTTGTATGTATCAAGCTAATGCTCTTCTCTGCGCCGGGACTTTTGTCTGATGGAGGTGTCTATCTCGCTAACAGTTTTGCTGAGTGCAGAGCCCGCAACGAACCCGGTGAGAGAGAAAGATCATGATCTGGCGTTGCCTAGGCGTCGTGGCTGCTAGTATGGGTCCATCGGTGATCGCTCGAGCTTCCATAGAGAGTTGGTGGAGTCATTGGAGAACCTGCGGGTCAAAGTTATTTATTTGTGGGTATGCCGAGAGCAAGTGTTGAAGTTGGTACTGTATACAGTTGAGTCTGCGTACCAACCACTGCCTCCTCGTTTATTATTAATTTCCTCAACGTCCATTATAACTCGATAGATCTCATCCCTAAACAAGGCTCATTGCACGTTCAGGCGCAATCAACCCAGAACCATTCAGCCGCTGTTCCACCGAAAAGCGCCATCATATCGAGCGCCCGGAACACGTGCAAGTAACTACGGGCGCGCAGTATATAAAGTACAAGCGCGATGTCGGAATCCAGACGACCTCGTGAGGCCCCTTGTCCCTTACCACCATCAAATCCTCGGTTGGTGGGTTCCCACCATCCCTATACTGCTCAAGCATGGCCAACAATCATACCGCGCCGGAAACCAACAATTCCACGTTCTATGTATCAGGTAGGACGAAAGTATCTGCAGGGTAGGGGCGACATTTGATCCTCCTTCTCCAGATATTGTAATCAGGCTTGCGAAGGAGTCCAATAAAACGATCAAGCTCATCAAACTGCACAAGAATGACCAGCCGCCGGTGAATGTTGAAAAGACGTTGGTTGCAGGTGGGGAGCATAAAGAACGATTCACCCCACCTCTGTAAACCGTTCATTGTAGTTCTGTCATCTCGCCTAGGACTGACTGTTCTCCAGCTCCGTCTCTCTTGACGATCATATTTCTGCATCAGTCAGCTATGATACGAAATGGAGGAAGCGAGTAGAGTTGTCCATCGACATCAACCTACACGACAATACGCTCATGCGCGAAGAAAACGATGTAAAATGTTCGTTCGTCGTCTCCAGTAAACATGCGAAGCGTCATATATTCCTCACATCCATCAATAGTGTACCGGAAGAGGAAGAACAAAGTGGAAGTCGTGGTCAAGGTCCACCAACAGATCCCACCAGTTCGTGGATTATCAAGTGTCTATGATGCCTATCCTGACGGATTTGACTAGCTGGTCGCGACTACAACTTCAATCATCCAAGCTTGTTCACGGTAAGCCGCAGCGCTGTTGCCATATGGTTCACTCTCGTACTGAGGCTCCTTTCAGATTCCGAATCTTGATCATAGGGAATGTAATTATACTTTTTCTTGGTCGTGAACCTGAACTCATCTAAATTCTAGTCAGGTGTTGGCAAATCCACGCTGATTAACAAAGTATTTGGCGTGCCGGATGTGGTAAGCCATTTGGTCATGTTAACTTATGCACTATCTTAGCTCACATTTTCTCTCCAGAAACCCTCCCAGAATCATCGTGGTGAAGCTGACATTGAGCGAGAGTTTACCTCTCCGACGAACGAGCGATTCGTAGTTCATGACAGCCTTGGATTTGAGGCAGGTGATGAACACCATATGAAGATCATGGAAGAATTCGTCAGTAAAAGAAAGAACATGTCTGACATGAAGGATAAGCTTCATGCGATTTGGTGAGTGAATTGAATCGTTGTATTCATCAATTTCTCCGACGAAGGGATACAGGCTGTGCCTTGAAATACCCTATGCTGGGGGTCGTCTGCTTGAGGCAGGCGTGGAAGACTTCTTGAGAAAGAGAGAGAAGATTCTGGGCAACAGTGCGCTATTTGCTATGCGCTCCACTGTCTAGCTTATCGACGCTCTTTAGTCCCGCTTGTGGTGGTGCTTACGAAAGTGGATCTGCTTGACGGACAACTAGAAATTGACCTACCTGAGAATGAGACCTTGGGGGATTTCAAGTCAAAATATATGGACGAACATTGCATCCAGCCTCTCTACAAGGTAGCAGGTTACGATGTGACGCATGCAACCGTTTCTGGTATGTCGAAGCGGTGTTGTGAACTCTGGAGAGCAGCTTCTTACAGTACTACAGTGCTGGATGGCTACTCCGAGTCTCTTTCCAAACTTCTCAAAGCCACAGACGAAAATATGATAAAATATCGTGTCGGCGACGCTCCGCGAGTTATGGCAGCGATCGCTCAACGTATCAGCATCAAGGAGAAGATTGAACTATCGATATCGTACGTGTCTTACGACATTTGTTTATTTACCGTCCGTTTAACATCTTCTACTGCAGCATCGGGAAGAAGAGTACGTCCACACTCAAGAGGCTATCCAACTTCTAATGAGAATTGTAGAATACTGGAATTCGCTCCTGACGAGTGCCACCTTCCGCGGACACACGTTGGATGAATGTTTGAAAGTCATCCGCATGGACATTACTCAGGTCTGGAATTTCAATGACCCTGATGAAGTACGTTTCTCTCTCTTTTCCCATTGCCCAATGAAGCCATTATTTTTGTAGTGCTTGATGGATGATAGGATCACTAATCACCTACTTGGCACTGACAATCTCGAAGGTGTCGCTGTATCGTCGAATGCGTGAGTGTCTGGGTTCAATGACATCAAATCGACTTTTCATGCAGTTATTAATCAAAAAATCGCAGCAGAGCATCGTTGGATACAGGACTGTATGGCAGTATAGTTGCATCGAAGGATCCCGTGTTTGGCGTCCTCCCCGCCGTCCTGAGGCTTGCGTTCCCTCCCATGATAGTGCACGAAAGGTTCCAGGAGGCGTGAGTAGTTATATTTATATATCGATCGCCGCCTCTGCCTATTGCTAAACGAAAATTTGCTTTTTGCGTCTCGTTCCTCTAGCAAAAAGGACGTCAAGATTCTGATGGCCTACATTGTCGACCTGATCTGCCTGATGCAAATCGTCTTCCTCTTAGCCCCGAGTGACCGGGTGACACAGCAGATAATCGTTCACGCTGTGAGGGAGTATGAGTCACCGAGAAGCCAGGTACACCACTTAGTCAAGGAGTCTGACGGGGTGCTGGGGTTGCTTCCAGGAGGGCGCGATCACGTGCTCGATCAGATTGAGCATCTGATATGGCGTTTCAGCATTGCGGACGACCAGATTCAGGAATTGAGGCAGAAGCTTAACAGACGTCAAAGTTTGGTGCCGCCGTGACGATTTTCTCCTCCTGTATCCATATATGCCAACTTTTTAGGGATCACAGAACAGAAGCACAATATGATAAGGATGTACTCGACAATTGACCAAGGAGTTACCTCGAAAACAACGCATCGTTCTCTACGTTTTGAACTGCTCTGTGCCATCAGCTTCCGATGTAAAAACAGTAAATTTAATCATACAATATTCCGAAACCGATCTGGCGCAACATGGATTAGGTTATAAAGTCCAACGATACACTCATTCTGTATCAAGTTGGTGCTCTTCTCTGCGCCGGGACCTCTGGTCTAGATGAGAGATCTGTCTCATTCATGGTTTCGCTGAGCGCGGAGCCTGCAAGTTGAACCCGGTGATTGTGATCTGGTGGCGTTGCCTCAGCAGAGTGGCTTCTAGCATAGGTCCATCGGTGAGCGCTTGAGCTTCCACAAATAGTCATTGGACAACCGGCAGCGGTAATATTTGGTGAGGTGAAAAGTTGCGAGGGGTTGTGGCGGGATATTATGGCGGCGAATAATCCCCGCATTTTTTTCAACACTCGAAATTTTCACCCTGCGCGAAAATTGCGACCCATGCGTGCTACAAAAAAAAGGATTGCAGTTTTTATTTTTGTAGCGTCCATCGTAGTACAAAAATGTGTAACCTGAGAAGGGGTCATTAATCATTGTCGTCGTCATCAAGTCGTCCCGGCGCGAGTGACAACGAGGGTGAGGGGAAATGAGAACAAAAGGATGATGTGCAGCGACTATCGTGCGCTCTTGGAAGAACAAGAGTGCGCGGCGGTCGCAATGCATCACCCTTAATGCAGCAATAGTAGAGGTGACGATGGGGGAAGGGGGAGGGCAAGTGTGGACACATGCGAGGTGGTAGGGCAACGATAGGGCGAGATGGATGGGTGGGCAGGACGGGCGGGGGTGTGTGCGCGCGCGATCCTCGATGCAGCAAGGAGGCGGCGACAGGCATCTCGTCGTCATGTTCATATTGTCGTACTAGTCGCGTCGTCGTGATGTTGCTATCGTCGTCATCGTCGTCAGTTGGCATTGCTCCGTCCGCCTGCGCTCACCATCATCCGAGTCATCGTGTCGTCGAGTTGTGTAGTCATCGTTGACGAGGAGAAGGAGAGGAGGAGGGATCATCGATCATCTCGAGTCGTCGATGCACTACCCGGACACAAAAAACACGATTGCCTTTCTTGTGTGGCGCAATTCTCGCGCGGGGTAAGATTTTCATGCCGGGTTGAAAAAAAAACGATTATTTGTGCAGATATCCCACCATATTACTCCTCGTTTGCTCACCGTATTCTTGCTGGAGCTGTCGTCTAGTGTTTGTTGTTGAAGCGCTTAACCCATAACCCTTCGCCCGAACAGCGCCAATGATTATCAAGCGCCCACAACACGTGTAAGTACTATGGACACGCAGTCTATAAAGTACGAGGGCATGTGGTATCTACTCTCGTAAGTCTCCTTGTTCCTTGCCACCGTCATATCCCCCGACCAGGCTCCCACATCCTAGCCTTAGACATGTCCAACGATCAACCTGCCTCGCCTGAAACCGCCATTTCCACATTTTATGTATCAGGTAGGAAGAAAGTATCTGCACAGTAGAGGCCACATTCGATCCCCCTTCTCTAGCTATTGACATCAGGCTTGCGAAGGAGTCCGGTAAAACGATAGGGTCCATCAAACTGTACAAAAATGACCAGCCACCGGTGAATGTTGAGAAGATTATGCATGCGGGTGAGGAGCATAAAGAGCGATTCACACCGCCTCTGTAAGCCGTTCATTGTATGATTTCCGTTACCTCGCACACTATTGACTGTTCTCCAGTGCTGTATCTCTTGATGATCGTATTATTGCATCAATCAACTATAATACGAAATATAGGAAGCGAGCAGAGTTGTCCATCGACATCAGTGTACCAGACGATGGAAACATGCGCGAAGAAAACGGCGTGAGATGTTCGTTATTTCTCAATGAACATGTAGAGCGTCATACATTCCTCACATCCATCAACAGTGTACCGGAAAAAGACGAAAAACGTGGAAGTCGTGGTCACCGTTCACCAGCAAATCCCATCAGTTTGTGAATCATCGAGTGTCTATGCTCATCCTGACAGATTTGGCTAGCTGGTCGCGACTACAACGCAAATCATTCAAGCTTGTTCACGGTGAGCCGCAAGCTGTCATGTGGTTCATTCGCGTACTGAGGCTCCCCGCAGATTCCGAATCTTGATCATAGGGAATGTAATTATCCTTTTTCTTGGTCATGAAATTGAACTAATCTATGTCATCCTAGTCCGGTGTTGGCAAATCCTCGTTGATCCATAAAGTATTTGGTGTGCCGGATGTGGTCAGTTATCTGGACATGTTGCGCAACTATCTCAGCTCACATTTTCTCCCCAGAAACCCTCCCAGAATCGTCGTGGTGAAGCTGACATTGAGCGGGAGTTTACCTCTCCGACGAACGAGCGATTCGTAGTTCATGACAGCCTCGGATTCGAGGCAGGTGATGAAGACCATATGAGGATTGTGCAATCATTCGTCGCCAAAAGAAAGAACATGTCTGACATGAAGGATCGACTTCATGCGATTTGGTAAGTGAATTGGCTATACTCGTCAATTTCCCCGACGAAGGGATACAGGCTGTGCCTTGAAACACCCTACTGTGGTGGTCGTCTGCTCGAGGCAGGCGTGGAAGACTTCTTGAAGAAGAGAAAGGAGATTCTAGGCGACAGTGCGCTATTTTGTTATGCGCTCTACTATCTAACTTATCAGTGCTCTTTAGTTCCACTTGTGGTGGTGCTCACGAAAGTGGATCTACTTGACGGGCAACTGGAGATCGAACTACCTGAAAATGAGACTTTAAGGGATTGCAGGTCGAAATACATGGATGAACATTGCATCCAGCCTCTCTACGATGCAGCGGGAAATGACGTGACGCATGCCACCGTTTCTGGTATGTCAGAGTGGTGTTACGAACTCTAGAGAGCAACTTCTTACAGTACTATAGTGTTGGATGGCTACTCCGAGTCTCTTTCCAAACTTCTCAAAGCCACGGACGAAAATATGATAAAATATCGCGTCGGCGAAGCTCCACGAGTCTTGGCAGCAATTGCTCAACGTGTCAGCATCAAGGAGAAGATTGAGTTATCGATCTCGTACGTGTCTTATGACATTCGTTTATTTCTTGTCCACTTGACATCTTCTATTACAGCATCGGGAAGAAGAGTACGTCCCTACTCAAGAGGCTATCCAACTTCTAACGAGAATTGTAGAATACTGGAATTCACTCCTGACGAGTACCACCTTTCGCGGACACACGTTGAAGGAATGTTTAGAAGTCATCCGTAAGGACATTACTGACGTCTGGAATTTCAATGACCCCGATCAAGTACGTTTCCCTCTCTCCCCTTTGCCCCATGAAGCTACTATGAGTTTCGACTTTGCAGTGTTTGTTGGATGACGGGATCACCAGAAACCTACTTCGCACTGACAATCTCGAAGGGGTCACTGGTGTTGCTGCGTCGTCCAATGGGTGAGTGGTTGGGTTCAACGACACCAAATCAGCCTTTTGTGCAATACCTGACTGATCCACCACTTTTTAGAGCCTCGTCGGCCCGAAGGCTATATACAAGACTACTCGAATCGCAGGATCCTGTGCTGTCGGTCCTCCCCACTGTTCTGTGGATTGCGTGCCCTCCCTTGAAGGCGTACGAAGCGTACCAAGAGGCGTGAGTGGTTATTTTTCTATATCGCCGCCTCTGCTCCATTGCTGACGAAAACCTCTTTTATCCTGTTTTAATAGTAAAAAGGACGTCAAGATCTTGATGGCCTACATTGTCGACTTGATCTGCCTCATGCAAATCTTCTTCCTTGTAGCCCCGGGTAATCGCGTGACCCGACAGACAGCCGCTCTCGCCGTGGGGGCGTATGAGCGTTCAAGGAAGGAGGTACACCGCTTGGTCGAAGTGTTTGACGCGGGACAGGGGGTACTTCCTGGAGGGCGCGATCACGTGCTCGAGAAAATGGAAGAATGGATATGGCTTTTCAGCATCGCGGATGAACAGATTCAAGAGTTAAGGCAGTGGTTTAGCAGTCAAGGTTTGGTGCCATCGGGTTCTGGTTCCTCGTAACGATTGTACCCGTAGGTACTATTAGCTATATGTCATATTGCTTTATGCCAATCTTTTTAGGGTTCACAGAACAGAAGTAGTTACTAGTAAAGATGGACTCTGGATGGACTCGGAGAGGTGCTGAATCTACTGAGGATATTATCGTATCGCTGGTCAACCTTTGAGATCGAGCAGTACTACGAACTTGGTCGCCTCGAAAACAAAGCATCCTCGTATAGAGATTTATTTCTTGAAATACTATTCATGAATTGTTCCTTGATGCTCCGAAGTTGATGTAAGGTCATCCTGCTAGTGTGCTGCTTCTACCAATGAATCACGCTGTGACACGAAACGGACTTCGTGACTGAGTCCGCTGAGCGCAATCTCCGACGACTTTTGCTGTATGCAAAGTTGTTTCGATCTCCCAGTTTCTAGATTTTCTGTGATTGTAAGTATCATTCACCAGGGATCCGATCCTTGCAGTACTGTATCCTCTGCTATAGGCTACTCCTCTCGGAGTCTTGCGAACCCTTACTAGCCTCACTGCAACTCTGGATTATGTGCACCCACCTTCGAAACCACCTGCGTATGTAGTGGGAAGGTGCCTGGTGGTTAGATCAACGACTCTCAAGCTGCAAGACTTGGAGGGTAGTTGCCAATTCGAGGCTAGATCTCACCTGCAGGGTGCATATTATTATTCAAAAACTTGACCTGCAGGAAGTCAACCATTCGTGCATACATGTACATGTGTCATACACTTTCCCGGGCCTCTGCTGCCATGCCGTCTCTCATATGCTCAATGAACCTCTTGGTATCAGTGCTCCATTTCGCGCCAGCTGGGTGGGTCCTCTGCAGAACGGATCAAACGTGTACAAGGCACAATTAAACCATATGTATTTGATAAACCAGGTGAATGCACATCACATACAGAGTTGACGCCCTGCAAAGGGCTCGATACATACCCTCTCTAAGCCAATTACATTCGTGATCGAGCGTCATACCACCCGGCCATCTCCCCTCGCAGTGCAACTGTCCGTCCGGAGTCCCCTCTATCCTATGGTTGTTGACTTTTCGTTGACCTAACCCATCTTGGGTTTGACCTGTTCGATCATGAACCTATCTCATAGTTTTTTTCCTGCCCAGGAACTACGAGAAGCCACAATGCTGTCTCGCTTATCACACACCCTGGTACGCATGGCCAACGGCGATCTCCTGACTCGGAGAATCTGCAGCGGACAGGGTTCAACGGTGGAGTACACACGATGTCTGTCTATGATGACACTCCACGTAAGCACGCTGGGTAATTTGAAATCAGTCCAACTAGCCAGCTCGAAGGGCTTAGGGGATGTGGGCTTTGACGATTACATCATGTCGCCTGGCAATTAACAGCAGTCTATGGAGCTGGTAGGCCTGGCCGGGGCCGAGACTTGGGGCCCTGGAGCTCGCAACGCACAAGCTTCTATGCGCCCGGTGTGACCGCAGGGCCGAATAAGTACCAAGCAAGCAACCACGCAGCCACTTCTGAACCTAGTTTAGCGAAGGGCCCGGAGAGCGAGGATCAGAAGAGTGAAGCAGTGATTCTTTGAACGCCTAGACGAGGAGGCAAGATCACTGGGATGCGACTCATCCAATACTACAGCATCTCGAGTAAGGGTCTCCGGGCTATTAGTATTGACTTGTGTGGACAGTTCTCGAAGGCATTTGCCGGAGTTGAAAGTTATCCGAGTTTATCAATCGAGCGCCGACACGTGCCCTATCCAGGGCAATGGGGTATATAGTTATAACAGTGGTGGTGACTTAGGGCGCTCCGCTCTTTGCTATCGCCCTTTCCCACTAGACAACCTCACCTGTCCAAGTACCGAGACATGGTCACCACTGTAACCTCCGGCTTCAGTACCGCTCCGCGAACAAATGACTTAGTGCTCTATATACTCGGTACGAGCCCATTACTAGTTCTTCAGCAAGAACCGTATTCGACCCCGGTTCTCAAGCTGTTGACTTTAGTCTCTCGAGTAAATCTAATAGAAACACGGAGATCGAGTCCATCGATCTGTACAAATACCAGACTGTAGAGGAAGAGATCAGAAAGCCCATACGCGCAGGCGAATCGCATCGAGTAGACTTCAGTCGGCCCCTGTAAGCCGTTCTACATCCTTAGTCGCACGCTTACGCAGGGTGATCACCCTCACCAGTGCTATTGACCCCAGCGATAAGTTCCGTGCATTGGTCAAATTGCGTGTCAAAGGCTGGACCGGGCGTTCGGAAGATGTACTCATCCCCCTCAATCCACATGATGTGGATTTCACTTCCAATGATAAGGGCGAAAGATGTTAGTAGTTTCATAATGTATTTATTTGTCATCGTAGACCACTCACTTGGTTCTAGTGTATCGCTTCGATGCAGTGAAAGGGATCATTATTGCAGTCAGCGCACTCAAGGATGTATGTAATTTTCCAGATTTCTGATGATTGATCTTGATGGATTCGACTAGTTCTCTGCCGTCACGAACAGAGTCATGCAGACTAATTCACAGTGAGCTACAGGTCTCCCGTGTTTCACTCGTGCACTAATACTCCTCGTAGATTCAGAATTTTGGTCATCGGAAATGTAATTATAAGCGTTCTTAGGCACGGACTTGGACTCATTAACTTCTAGTCAGGGGTTGGCAAATCCTCGTTGATTAATAAAGTATTTGGCATCACGGATGCGGTGAGCGACTTGACTCTTTCGCGCACGTTGTATCCTCGACTCACATTGTCACTAAAGCAAGTCTCCGCTACCACTCGTGGTGAGGCTGACATTAATCGGGGATTTACCTCTGGGGACAAACGATTCGTGCTTCACGACACCCTCGGATTTGAGGCCGGCGATGAAGAAAATGTAAAAATCGTTGAAGATTTTATCGAAAGGAGGAAGAAAATGTCTGAAGACGAGCAGCTCCACGCAGTTTGGTGAGAGCGTCCACTGTGTCCATCGGTGTCGCTGACAAAAGGAACTAGGCTATGCCTTGAGATACCCTATGCCGGTGGTCGTCTGTTCGAGGCAGGCACGGGAAAGTTCTTAGGAGGCAGAAAAAACGTTCTAGGCGACAGTGGGCTATTTTGTTATGCTGTCATGCCCACGTGACTTATTGATGCTATCTTTAGTTCCACTTGTAGTAGTGCTCACCAAAGTAGACCTACTAGATGGACAGCTGTTAGTCGACCTGCCTAAAGGCAAGGTTCTGGAAGATTTCAAGTCCGAAACCATGAAGGAACGCTTCATCAAACCTCTCAGAGATGCAGGGGGGCGCGACTTAAAATTCGTCACCGTTTCTAGTGCGTCTGAGCAGTGTGGCGGATTCTTTTGAGGGATAGCTGCTGATAGTTACCTTAGCGGGTGATGACTACGCTAACGACCTTTATCAACTGCTCGAGGCCACGTCAGGGAAATAGTGAAACTCTTACACATACATCGAGCCGCAACGCTAGATTCGGAACCGTGGAAAGAGGATATCGTGCTGGAGTGATTATTTTATGATCCCATGCCATTATGTAAATATGGTAGTTGGATAGTCTTTGATAGACTGCAAATGTAATCTGCTGTATGCTCTGTATTTCGTGTATTTAATATCGTGTATTTAATTACTCGGAACCACTCGCACGAACTCCGAGACAGTCCGTCACATAGTGCTTCTCTCAGATAGAAAGAAAAAGCCGTTGGCGAATTTGGGGCCAAAATAATGACCCCCAAGTCACATGGCTATTTTCAGAGATAGAACCATATAATGGCCTCATACAATCCTATCCCCTAGGCGGTCGAAGCAAAGGCCCCCAAGTCATTAATTTTAGCCGAGCTGGCTTGTCAGGATGGCCGTCTGGAGTGAGATCAACACTTGC
Organism: Leccinellum albellum; assembly: GCA_038090015.1. Taxonomy (NCBI): domain Eukaryota; kingdom Fungi; phylum Basidiomycota; class Agaricomycetes; order Boletales; family Boletaceae; genus Leccinellum; species Leccinellum albellum. The sequence continues at coordinate 10,643 of JBBPLX010000445.1, read as the reverse complement.
TCCAGCGTTGAGACGGACCTGTCGATGTCTACTTGATTGCTGAGGACTAGAAACAACGAGACAACATGCTCCCGAAGTTATTTAGGGAATGTTGGCTTGTCAAGATGATCATTAGGTGTCCGCCTCCTCAATCCTCGAAATGCGTATGTTCACAAATTGTCAGCTCGAGTCTTCCCAGCTTCCCTTCCTGTGTAGTTGGCCGGGTTCGGAACACTTGAAGGTGGAATTATTAGCTACGTTTTACAATGGGATGCGACTGACTGTGTTCCTCTGTTGTCCATCCGGACACCTTGGCTGGATAGCTGTTGATTTGGAATACTAGCAGATTTAGCGCTAATATGTCAAGTCTATGAACGGAAGCCTGATCTGAGAAGAGATTTTAAATACTGGTAATCGCGCTGAACCGTTGCTGAACGTTTTTTGGGGGGTTTGGGGTCTCCACGCGGAACGAACCTGGACCTGATCAAGAGCCTAGCTTTATCTATCGGCTGAAGAGCGATTGAAGACAACACACTGTTGTTGGGTTGCATATTGACTAGGGGGGGATGATGGATAATGATAATCATCCGAACCAGAATCATTGCTAGATGGTGTGATCAGTGGTTCACTGGTCAGCTTCCGAACAGGATAGACTGGATCACGAGCTGACTCAGAAGATCCGTGCGAATCGGAAGGCTGGTTTTCGTGAGTGGTGGTTTTGAGAGGCATGTCTGCGAGATCACTTTTGTGCTTGAAGCGACGAGATGATGATTTTGGCGGCTACCGTCAGGGGCGAGGACATCTCAAGAATACTCAAGAATACAATTAACAGGTTTCTCACATCAAGTCTTGTTGCAGATTCTCTGGTGTCACTAATGCGTCCCTCGGCCTCGACCCTTTGCCGTTGTAAGTACACGACACCTACAGAGCATGAGATGTCTATCAGTTTCAATGAATCTAATATCATTACTCACCCTGATTTGAGATTATGTCATACTTTTGAGCTATCGATGTCTCAAGACGACCATCTTGGGCAAGATCCTCGGGTTGAAGTAGATTCTAGGATACACAATTGTGAGAACGTTCCATCGAATAAAGTCCATAACTGACCTCTTCGAGCATGGTAACCCAATCATCGTCGTGGGTAATTGCGATGGTAGCAGATGGCTCCTGAAAAGAGATATCAACACTAACTCCCACTTCCGTTCCAACATCGACAGACCTTAGTTAACAAGTACCGATTGATGGCGTCAGATGGATGGAAGGCCTGTCCGGGATTCGAAGATCAATTGATCATTGGGACAGTTAGTTCAGTGCTAACCTGTGACACTTCCGGTACACTCTGAATCACAACATGCTTACCAATCGCAAGTTCCTCATCATTCCCAACTTCGTTTTCGGGAGCGTCGCTCCCTAAGTTTGCAGCTGCTTCATCTTGTGTATCTCTTCCAGAGGACTGAGTTGTCCAGCCGATGGACAATCCACCAAGCATATTCCCGAGGTAGGAGTACCCCGGAACTGCACCAAAGGATTCCGCATGATTTGGTTTCGTTGAGGGAGCATCTGCCCTGACACGGATCCTTTTTGTACCGAACATCTGGGTTTGTAGGGCAATTTTGAACCCACGAATGAACACAGATTGATTGGGAATCCTATGACTCTCAATAGGCCCAACGCGCCATTCTACGCCATGTGTTGTCTCCCATCTGTAGGAGGTTGCGATGTCGTTACTCCCTATCTGAGATATCTGGAATTGCGCCGGACGCTCTACAGTCTCTTCGGTCTCCTCGAATGCTGCTAAGGACCAAGAGCTTGTTTTATAGATCCCTGTGATCAAATAAAGAGAGTCATGACGAATAATTTGACCCCTTTCCTCGGCGAAGCGATACCAATCAGCACCATGCTTTATGGCAGCCTCTAGGAGAAGACGACGATTCAGGAGATTACAGCGCTTGGCGCCTCTAGGTAGGATGAGGAGCGCGCCTTCGCTGGAAGACAGGTTGAACTGATATTCTACTCCAGTTTGATGGGTCCTGGAAAACGATTATCCAAACAAAACTCATTTTTCATCATCAAATGACCTACCTCGTCAAATTGTCTGGAGATTGCTCTACTGTTCTGACGCTCTTCACTGATGACGTCATAATAATACTACCGGGGTTCTCTACGTTGAGATCTGTCCTGATGTCTATATCACGCAGTTTGACTGGCTCAAAATTGTCTGGAACACCAGTGGCTCGGTGGAAGGCATGATCCCGTGGAAGGCGGATGTTGAAGTAGACATTGAAACAACCGTCCTCGGGAGTGACGACGCCAACGTCCCCAATCCTAAGGCCATCCTGAGGCTGTCGATAGTCCAGGAGTTCGAGACTTGGCTCAGGCATCCATAAAGGATAGCCACGATGGGATGACAAGTGTCTTGCATAGATATCCTGAGGGGATCTGGGCATGTATGAGGCTGCTCCTCGAGTAAGTCCCAGAACAAGAGAGGCAAAGGATGGGTTCCTGACGCACAACTCTCAGGCTGCACCCTAGCGTTGGTGTGACCCCGAGCAGTCCTACAGTGCTTCCTAACAGTGCCTGACTCGGTGGGCCATAGTCATGCGCCACTTTGTATAGACGAGGCCCTCCGGGCAGCTCCTGGGCCCAGGGAAGTCGAATACAACAAGGGAAAGGGAAGCTACTACTCAGTCAAGCACGCCCAGGCTTGCCATCACACACGAACAAGCAAAACCTGTATTTACATAAATGATCACAATCTCGCATGAAGCTACAGAGGTAAACTTTAGGCTGGTCAACAAGGCTTGGTGCAGAAGATACGAGGCAGGAAGGGAAGGAGAGTGATGCAAAGTCAATACTTTGGGACAATCATGCACAGTGTAAACTGCACATAGTTGAGAATGAAGCAAGCGGACAAAAGGATAGCATACGGATAAGAAGACATAGTGATAGTGGTCAGTGAGGTTTAAAACAAGAAGGTAGCCCAACGCAGAAGAACTTGCAGTACTAATGGGAAACGAACGCGCAATCTTAGCAAGATCTGATACAGACCCGCCTTCGCGTTTACACCTCGGTCTGCAGCCTGTTTGAAGACGAGGTGTTAGTACGTCAGAACAGTGTGAGTACGCACCAGTGATCCGTCTCCGGTCCTTGAGACGATTACATAATCGCCGGGGTCCTGACTTTGGTGACTTACGGGCCAAACTTTAAGTGATGACCCAAATTTCAGACTCAGATCCACTGTCATGAGATTAGATTAGGGTAACTTGAACAAGTCAACGATGTATATACTACTACATAGCTCGAGCACTAGATGTATATCAACAAAGCAAAGGCAAATGCATCAACGAGTGCGGGCCGGGCCGAGGGGACACCCGATCCTCGAGACCTCAAGGCTTGTGTACAACGAACACGCCTCACTCAGCATCAGAATTTCCATCACTCGACGTAGCTTCCACCCCATCGGCCTCTTCTCCGTCCATGCCTTTAACAGGGATAGGTGGTTGACCTGGTAAACGCTAAGAGAACGGGAGTCAATGGGACTAAAACAGACGAGTGTAACGTAAGGCACTCACTACGAACGCGTATTTGCACACCAGGAAACCACCCTTGTTAAGGCCCTTTTCTTGCCAATACTGGATAGTGTCGGTCATCTTCTATTCAGATACCATACAGGGCTGAGTGCTTACCTTCTTCACGGTGTACAGACCATCGTAGCGGTATCTGCGGCAAAGCGGATCAAAACTCGCAAACGGGTTCTGAAGGTACTTGATTTACCCTTCACTTGGCCCATACTTGGATCGAAGCTTGTACCCTCTAATAACACGTACAGGCTGGCCTGATTCCACGGAACGCTTTCATAAAATGACGTTGAGCTAACGGAAATACGACAAGGGTCGGCAGCGTACTTTCAATGCCTTATTGTGGTTATGTTCGAATGATTGGTCGAAGCTTTGTTCAGCTGTTCGGAGCTGTGATCACGTTAGATCGAATTGAACTCGCCTAGCTTCAACCAAATCACTTACGTTCTTTGGAGCTGCTTTTGTCCCTCTGAGGTCTCTACCACCTGTCAAGAGGCCATATCAGTCGTCAAGGTTTAACATTTGCGAGAGGTTCCGACTTTCCTGCACCAGTATATGTGCTGATGCAGAACATAAATCAATACCTTGAACGAAGTTCCGACACGAAGGCTAGACCTACAATGCATACCCGTCGTCAACGTCGTCGTCGTATCCCCCTGAAAGCGCGATGGAGTACGCGCCCTGTGGTCCTGGAGCAATGCCTCCCACCCATGGACTACATGTTTGCTTAACATCAAGAACCTGAGAACAGGGGCTATTTCGACTCACGCGTGGATGGAATCCTTCGAGCACTCCTCCCTGGTTTTTCTGGGTCACCAACCATCTCACTTCGCTTTCAAGAATGTGACTACGATACCTTGACGCCCACCACGACCCAACTTCAATGCCCGGGATCGACCCATATGTTTTTCTGCAAGTCCAACACGTCAGAGTTAACGTCAATGACCGCCTAAGAGCGAAGATGCTTACGGATTGTAGCGCCTCTCCTGCTTCGCCGTCCCCATGTCCCTGACGATCGCTTTTGTAGAAATGGGCTGTGGCGTGCCGCGCTCTATCGCGTCCGCAGGCTTTCTGGCGATGCGCGAGCTTCGCCTTCGACTATCAGACTCCTCGCGTTGGGGCACCAAGTTTTCGTCGTTGACGCGCGCGCTCTTCCTCTTCCTCGCGTTTGGCTTGTCCGCGTCCGCATCCGACTCTGAGTCTGCATCCGAGCCCACGCCCGAGTAGGAGTCTACGTCAGCCTTTCTCTTGACACCAGCAGCGCCAGTCGTGCTCCGTTTGGCTTTGGTTTGGTTCGACTTCGCATGGCGCGTCTCTTTGGGTTCTGTCTTAGGCCTAAGTTTGTCCACATCGAGTGACTGGAGCAGTAGCCTGTTGCGTGTGATATTGGCCTCACGTTCCTCGGCATAGCTGGGCATGTCTTCACCGGCGAGTAGGTATGGCGGACAGAAAGTGCCGTAGGCAATCTAAAACCAAGGTCGCGTGGACGACACGCGTACGGCAACACTCTTGTTCGGCTCGGGTACGGTTTCAAGTTTCCTCCTTATACTTCAAGCATGTTTTGGTTCCAAAAGCTAAGGAGACTGCTCAATCGAAATTCAGCTCAATAATAAATATACATGTACAACTGTACGTAGCGACACGACACGGATATCCCACTCTGTGAACCACGAATCTGTTCAAACATTGACGGTTATTTCCAATCTATCAGATGATGAACAAGAGCTTGGGTATACGACCGTCGTCACTCTGAGGTTCACCGGAAGAAAGCACTATAGGTGCCTGCCTGCTATAAATTGACGAAAGGTGATGAACACTTGATGCGACCAGGTGGGATGAACGTAAGATAGCATGCTGGGGGTGCGAGATATCAAGATAGCAACAACATAAATGGTGATAACCGAGCGTGAATGGGTGGAGAGCACTCTTAGGATGTCCGTGAGGATGTTTACGAAAATTTGTGTAACTGGGGTCAGAGCAGGGGATGGGATATGCGCATAATGCAATCAAAGACAAGACGAAGTCATCAATGTTGATCCGGTGGGGCGGTAGTCGACTGGGGTGCACCAGACAACTCGGCATCCTTTTCTTCCAAGTAAGGCTCCTCGTCTCCGTCGGAGAGTTCAGCCCACCATCGACCGGCTTGCAGAATCAAAACGCCGGTAAGCGCCACACTGCAAACGAGGTGATTTGATGCGAGATCTAGCGTTGGTGAACGGAGCGCACGTGGAAATGCGTCCGTTGCTGTGTGTAGGGGGATAGATGCGAATTTGTCGCATAGGTCTACAGAAAGAATAGTTATGGTGTGCGATGCAAGCAGAGCCAAGAAAAGACCGACTTGGAAGGACGGAGAAGATGTACATGATGACGGTCGTACCATAGAGGACTGATGGATAATTAGATGTGCGCCTGAGTGCTTAGAGCGTCACACGCACAAATGCTTCCTCCATCGAACATGAGGTTTCCTGCTTCACCGTCTCGGAAGCTCCAAAAGATGGTTGCGCCGCCGAGAACGATGATGGCGAACAGAACGTAGAGACCTTGTACAGGCCCTTTGGTCAGTATCGAGTAATACAGAGCGGCAGTCCATAGGTGCTCATCGGTCACGGGCGACTTCCAGAGCGTCAACGAGTCTGCGATCCAGTGGGTAAAGAGAGCACCTTGAAAATGGGGCGAGTGAGAGGAGAAAACGGACAAGAATGTAAAGCTGGTCACCAAGGAGAAACGAGGTGACGCATACGACGATGCTGGCACGTACACCCATGGCTACGTCGTGCTCGTGTGCACTAAAGAGTTGGAATCAAAATCACAGGTTAACCGGTAGATTCCGCCTCTCCCGATTGGCCAGCCATGCTTGCTCTTCGTCGTCACGCACAGCGAGCTCTCGCACGACGTTTTACTTCTGATGTCGCACGACCACCACGCCCATGGTTCGTAGACCATGAGCCAGTCAGCCCAAGGCAGCTTCCGCCCCACCTCGTCCCCAAGTCGCACGACCTTCCCCCCGACCTGCCCCAACCTATAAAAGAGCTCTTCCATACACTTTCCAAGTCACCCTTTCTCGAGCCCTTGACGCTCGAAGTTAAAGAACCCTCTCTTATCCCACCCGGGCCACCGTTACCCAAGACAGTACCGAAAGGCCGGCGGGGTCGAGGTCGAACGTACTCTGGAGAGGGCATTCAAGATGACCAAGCTGGCATCTGGAATTGGATTGTGATGGCTCAAGTAATGTCCCTTCCTGGGTGATCCTTCACCTGCGCTAAACCTCTGCAAGGTCAAAGACGGCACCGAAAACCGAGGTTCCATCGAGGCCGTCGTCAGACTAGTGCGAAAAACAGCAAGTCCAGCTTCATCTGCCTCTCACAAATACGTTTCTTATTTGCAACAGCTGCTAAAAATGCGTCCGCCTATGCCTCTGCCTCCCAACGCTAAGCGGCGGGGTCACCACGGCTGGGCAATGGTTGATGCGGGAAATTTTGCAGTGCATATACTCAGCCGGGACGCTCGACAAAAGTATTTCCTCGACCAGTCGAGTCAGTGGTAGCAGTATCCTTGCCTGTACCGCTGACGACTTCGAAGAGACTATCGTAGTGAGCAACAAGCTGGGCAAGAAACATTTTAGTCGATTATGTTAAGAATGTGATAACGATATCCGTTCGCAGACACTTGTTCCGGATGTTCAAATAAGTCTAAGTGTACAATGCCTATATTTCTCCTTGCTCGTCCACTCTCCCTGACCCTCAGGATACTATTCCAGTTTGCTTATTTTGGCCCATGGTCGTTCTCTCCATTCTGACCACCAATTTCGGCTACGCGCAAGAGACTAGATCCAAGAGATGGCCGTCAGGATTTAGTCCTCCAACTTAATCGGTCTATTCTAAACTCTGGAGATCCGGAGAGCAGATGGTCACTACCTTAGCCTCAATACCCACACCCACTCTCCGGTTCTGCTTCACTACCGACAAATAACAGTCTACTGTGCAATAGCGTAATGACCACGCTTGGCGTAGAACGCATCATTTATGGACCACCTGGAGCGGGAGATTTCCTGGGTTGGTCAAATCATCCTACTTACATGTATAGACCCTTTGTCAGGAACACTGACGAATACGGCGAACCTTCTTATCAAGGTGCATGAAGCTAATCCTCCATCTCAGACATCGCCAAGTCTTTTTAAAATAGCAAAGTCCTTCATAATCTCCACATACTCGAACCCGAGGCCGTCACGAACGACGAATCGCGCGTCCATCGTAAAGGTAAACTCCCGCTCAATGTCAGCTTCACTACGAATAATCTCGCAGGGTTGCTCAAGAGAAAATGCGAGATGAGATAGTTTGTAACATGACCGAATAGCCCAGCAAGGACTTGCAAACTCCGGACTAGAACAAGATGAAATCGAATGTTCAATTGCGAACTGCGGTCAGTCGATACGCGCTGGATGTGATCGCTGGATTAAGGGCACTAAAGGGGGTTTGACTCGGAGGACGGCTGCGCAAGGACCATGCAATGTGTTTCTAAATGGCCATGCGGGTCAGAAAGTTGCCTATACGGATGTCGGGCTCGCACTGCGCTTTTACATAGCGTGATGATTTGTTCCAAGGAGCGGGCCTGGCCGGTTGTTAACATGGACCTCACATGGCAATAATCGTATACGCAGACTCTGCACGAGGCTTGAAGATTGAGACGTAAATCGGTTCCGACATATTCCACCGGGTAAGGGGCCTTTTGATTAAAAAGGGAGTCAACATCATAGTTCCACAGAATTCAACCATACCGGAGCCCTTTAGGATCTTGTCCGCTCTAATGATGACAGCTTCATCGAGCCCCTTTCCTTGACTATACGTTTCTCTGGGGCAGTTGCAGCATCCCTTCCCTCCCGCTTTGCAAGTTTCAATGACTATGTTGTTCCCACCAGCTGACAAATATCCCAGCCAATCGAAGTGTCCATCAAAATTTCTGATGAGCTGTCCGATCAGCTTTGCCCCGTCATTGCGGGGGAATGGACTCTTCCAAGAGATTAATTACGGCGTGAATACTCTGAGTTACACCCACAACCAGCAAGTCGTGATCCTGGATCAATCAATGTACTCATCGAAGTAAAATTCTGTTCAGAATGTGTTCTCTTTTTTCCTCTGGCAAACTGCTTTGACTACTACCGAATCAAAGATCACTAACTCTCACTTTCCGACAAGATTCAGCATGCGCTCTTGAACATCGGGGGCGAAGAGGGGCAATTGAATGGTGATTTAATGTTGGATTTCTTCTGGATGGCATATATCGCGGCTTACCCATCTTTCCCCGCTGGAGATTGGGCTGATTGGGATACGCGTATCCCCATGAATGGAACATTCATTGTATCGTGGCTCGGAGATCCTGGACTGCAGCAGCTCAAATACTCCAACGCACCCGACGCTACTCGCCGATTTATTTTTGATGAACTCAAGGAGAGCGTCAGATATTTCTTCTCGATATCAATCATGTCAAAGGTGTAGTGTCATTGTAATGTTTATTCGTGTTGTATTGCAGCATCGATCTGTATCAGTAAACCAGACTAAAGATCCTGGCGCTAAATTTTATGGCTGCTACATAGCGCATATTTGATATGATATCAGTGCGTACATTTGCTGGGTATAGAAGTGATGCTTGTGTAGTATATGTACGGCGTAGTATCACGGTGACATTTCTACCTTTGTCACTGATAGGTGGTGGCCTTGGCGAGTGATTCAGAACGTCTCCAGTTGTTTGCATTCGACTCTCTGTACACTTCGCGCACTACACAACTTGAAAGGAGCTTACAGTCCTTACGTATGGCTCTTGCACAAATAAATAAAGAGAAGAAAAAGAAAAACGTTAATCTATGGTGATCAGTGTCGTTGACATACAGAAGTCAAGGTTATGTACAAATGAATGATAAGCTGGTCGCTAAGAACTGGAATCTGTCGGCACTGCTTGGCTGACGGTGATGGTGTTCTTCAACTCTTTGATTTCGTAATCCGCAATGCTGTAATGCCATATGAGCGTCTCGACCTCCTCCCACACTTGGCCCCACCCGAGTCCGGGAAGCATGGCCATGTTCACATCGAACTTGCTGACAGTTTGATGTACGGTCCCTCTTGGACCCTTGTATGCCTTCGCAGCGATACCGACCACCTGAGGTGTCACTTGGTCACTGGAGACTAACAGGGAGATGGTTTTCATGACGCAAATCAGATCGACGAAGTAGGCCATGAGAATCTTGGCGTCCTTTTTTCTGAGGAGATAAGCAAGCACTCCGTCAGGGCCCGGAAAAGCTGCTGTTGGATCGGTAGTGTCTTCGAGATCATCAGCGGGAAGGGCCTTGATAATCTTATCATACATCAAGCACTGTAACGCATTTAGCACTGATAATCAGCTTCGGCAGACGATGAACGGGAGGGGAATGTACTCGATCTGGGTCATTAATATTCCAGATGGCGATAATCTCATTGTGGATAGTTTTCAGACATTCCTTCAATGGATGGACACGAAAGACACTCTTCAGAAACGCATGCTTGTATCCTACAACTGCCATTAGAAGCTGAATGATCTTTTCCGTACAGACTCCTCACTCTTCTTCGCCATTCTACCATAACGTACGTCAACAGGAATGGAAATACATATAATCACAAGGTGCGTACCCTATCGATAGCTCAATCTTCTCTTTGATGCCCCTGTGTTGAGCAGGTGAGGTAGCACGAGGAACTTCTTCTTCGACATGATACTCTGACATGTTGCCGTTTGTAGCTTTGAGCAACTTAAGAAGAGATTCAGAGTAATCTTCCAGCGCTGAAGTACTGTAAGAAGCTGTTCCTTCAGAGTTCACAATGCCACTCTGACGTACTAGAAACAGTGACATATGTTACGTCGCCTCCTGCTGCCTCGTGGAGAGGTTTGATGCAATGTTCGTTCATATATTTCTCCTTGGAATCCACTAGATTGTCGCCTTCGAGTAGGTCGATCTCCAGCTGCCCATCAAGCAGATCAACTTTGGTAAGCACCGCCACAAGTGGAACTAAACAATGTCGGTAAGTTCAAGTGATGCGGCTACAGCGACCCAACAAAACA
>JBBPLX010000444.1:0-22821 GCA_038090015.1 Leccinellum albellum | reverse complement strand
TGTGGTTGGAAACAAAGATGCATGTGAACTATTTTAAACTCAGACATGGTCCTAATATGTGTATGTTTGTTTGTATGACCAAACATAACCAAATAACACTTGATTTCAATGTCATGAGCAAAGGGTGCAAAACTGTTGCAATGGTATTGATGTTTTGAAATGGATGTATCTTTGCAGTATGTAAGCGAAATCACATGACCCTAGGGACAAAGTTATAGCTAAGGGTTTGTACTTTATTTGTTCCCACCAAAGCAAAGTGAAATTCCCACAATTGATTGTGGGGCGGGTTTGGGGTTAGGCATTGCAATGGTTTTGCACCTCACTGTATTCATCAATGGCAGCTCAAAGCTATTAGAACAGTGTTAGTAGATTGTTATGAGCAGAAGAATAGGGATCTTGTATAAGGATTTTTGGGCACTTCTCACTTCAAATCACATCAACAGACAATGAAGCCTATAGATTGATGTGGGTTGTAAAGTAAAAAGTGTGGTCCCATCCTACCAATAGTTCCACTTATAAGTAGTCATATCTACTTGTACATGTGATTAAGTATATGAAATATTGATGTACCTGTAACCTATCAAAGGTCACAGGAATATGTGTTATCACGCATTACTAAGAACAGGGAATAGTCCCCTTATGGATTGCCAATCCTTACACCCTCCCCTTCTAGAGGTGGTGTATGGCTCTTAACTAGTAAGCTTAACAGGTATTCAATTCGTAAATACACTTTATAATTGTCGAGGGTTATGCTCCATATAGTGTGCAAGGTACACAAGGGTTAAGCCTTAAAAGTAAAGTATGATTAATACACAACATTCATCAATGAAAGGGGAACAGCAGGACAATCAATCCTTGAGTATTACATACATCTGGTCGCATCCAGTTGATCACCCTCATCACCCAAGCTGACATCATCCTCTTTGAGAGAGTGACCTCCTTTGATTGGGGCAGGACTCGGAGGGAGGTCATATCAAAGGACCGCTTCCCTGAATTGTTTGAATACCTGACTGTCCTCACAGAAGTGAGGGTCTAGGACAATGGGGGTGAGGTCATCAGGCTGGGCGCCATATCTGGCCACCTCTGTCATGTACCATTTGAGGGAACGATTGAGTAATTGGTCATCGTGGATGGGGTGACACAAGTCTTCTTGGATGGGTGCATAGATCTACGCTGTGGATGGGTTGTCAAATCCTCCTGACATCTCCACATCAGCAAAACACAAAAATGGCATCAAGTGCATTCAGTAATACATAGCAGTGCAAAGGAAAAAGATAATGTCCAGTGCTGTACACCTTTGCAAAGCAACCCAGCTTGCCAGAAAATCACAGCAATGCTCAACTACTTTCACAAAAACATCAGGAGTGCCTTATAGTTCCATAACTTGTTATAGTTACCTATCCATACACAGTAATTCATGCAAAGTTTGGCATTGTACCAGCCCAGACATGGCTCGCACATAGTACCCACAACACTACTTAACTTAAAGTTCAAATTTCTAATATAGTACCTGACAATCCCTAACTCAATTTGGGGTGATATTCGCACCAACTCATCACTCACAGCAAACAGCGGCAGTGGCAGTGTCACAGTTGCACAGCTGCCTGTCCTGTTGCTCTTGACTCATCAGCATCCCATCTATCTCTACTATCCAATCGTGTTGCCATAGCGTCACCAGTTATCACTGCCCTCGCCATCACTCTCGTGTGCAAACACAAACACAAACACACAACATATTTGCATTCATGTTTGCATATGAGCGTACTGGCAGTCCCAACCACATTGTTGTCCGTTTCCCTTGTTCTCATATTGCCGTTGCATCACCTATCTCCTTCGTGCTTGCATCCCCTGCCCCTCACAACCATTATTGTTGTTGTCGCATCGTTGTCAAGTCTTCATTGTTGAGTCCATGTCATGGCATCTTTCATGGTGTCATGGCATTGTGCTCAAGTCCACATCATTATGGAGGATGTGGTGTACTCACTGTCATCATCATCATAATTGCGTTGTTGCACTGAGTCGTCACTATTGTCGCATCATCGCTGTGCTGAGTTGTTGTCTGATGAAGGGAAGAGGATGGGAGGTGGATGGTATAGATGAGTGTGCTGTCGTGCTGAGTTCATCAGCAAACTGACCTTTTTGAGCTACAGGGCAGACAGGATATACCACTTGTTAGGGGCTGTATAATCTGTACAGATATGTGGCTGTGCCACATCTGCTTTGATATTTTAGGCTGTGAGTATCCAAGTCTCCACAGTTTAAGTCTATATACACACATTCTACAGGCATTAGACATTAATCACAAATGAATTAATCTGTCTATCTATTCTTACCAAGTCACAGATACTAATTGTGATTCGAACTGATCAGCATTCACTAGCCTTATACGGAATTAATGGTGATTGGCCCAAAACAACATTGACTGTTAACACGATCAGATCAACCTCCCACTCGACCCCTCCTAGATGCATTATGACATTCTCATCCATGAACTCCCACTTCATATTGACATTGGTTGAGCTCGTCACCACCAAGCAATATGTCAAATGGAACCTCATCCTTTTCTACTGCTGGGGCATTAATTTTCCATTGGCTTTTACTGTAATCGATCAAGTAGATAAGGCCCTCCTATTACAGTTGTTTGTTGTTCTAAGATGTTTGGAGAGTTGATGGTGTGAGAAATGAACTAGCCTTTGAGCTTGACATATTCTCCTATCCTGTTGGCTATCTGCAGGAGCCCACTGAGTTCTTTCTGGACATCAGTATGGGCAGAAATGAAGTGAACCAGATGTACGGCACATCATGCATGCATAGACATACCTTATTTAGTTTATGTACAGTAAACGATTCTGCAATGTGGCACATCACATATAATATCTTTTGGTTCTTGATCTGTTGTGCAGCACGGTTCAGAGTTTGATCTATCTCAGATGTGAGTTCACCAAGCAACTAGCTCACCTCGATCATAAACTCGCCAATGCCCAGCTCATGCATAGCAAATGAACGATCTCAGCCTCCGGAATCATCAAACCTAACGAGCCAACAATGTCCAAATCTGAACAATTGGATAGTCAGTGCTTCAGTGTCTGGATCGAGCTAGGTAACACGAGCACATAGATAAGAGCTGGACATACCATTTCATCTATCCCTTTCATATGATGGGTTTATCCCTCCAATACACTTTCCCGACCTTCCATATTGTCTCATGCACAGTCACACCCGTGGTTGCACTTGACACAGCAACATACCATGTGAATGGGACAGTGTGGTCGTCCCTAAGCTGGTGCTGCTCAACACCCTGGTCCATGAGGTCGAAGATCAGCTCCGAGTCCTTGCTGTAGTTGTCCATCAGCATGTCCTTATGCTCGAACACGAGTGAATTGAGGCAACTCCCACTGTACAAGGTGAAAATGTCCTTCACGATGCGCTCGATGTGCTCTGGATAGAACATCTTCACATCGTCCTCATGTTCGTCATCGTCATTGGCATGTCACTGTTGTCGTGGTACCGCCAATATCCCATGGCATCATGTCGCTCCTGTGGATGTGACGTGGGTCAGGAAGCTGTAGTAATTGAGTTAGATGAACAGGCACTCAATGCTCTGCTATGTGCCCTATGGTATCTGATATAGCTGAGCGTCAAGCCAAGCACCCGATTGGATCGATGCACGCACTCACCATTTGGCTTGGTTCAGTATGCTTGCCATTCAGAATGGGAACGACAGAGGATAACCAGCCATCTCCCACAAGTAGTGCATTTGGCACTGAAGGCAGGACAGGCCACTCGGAAGCCTCATTGAAACGAGAAAATAAATAAAAAAGAAAATGTACCAAGGCATTAAAGTTGAGCAACACGTCCCCTCCCATGGCATCCTAACCTGTCCCTTGCTCCACTTATCCATGTCGATGCCGTCTCCAAAGAACAACAGCAGCTGGTTCTCGATTACCTTCGGGACCAAGTGCAGAGTGTGGAGTCCTGAGGTTTTCATTATTGCTGGTAGAGAACCTGAAAAGTAGGGTGGATGCTCCATTGTCAATGATGAGAGATGTTTGTGTGTCTTGAAGGATGTAAGGATGTGAAAGATGTTGGGTGAGATTGACGGACCAGGGTAGAGCAAGGCTAGTGCCCAATAATATCGAACTCCGATATCACGTGACATTTATAGAACAATCATCTCTGATGACCCAGATTGGTGAGATGCTGGAGAATCCTAGACTCCTCCAATTCCACACTGGTCTTCTCGATAATGCCAATCACCATTGACATTCCCCCTCACTGGCAATGCCATCCCACTACACAAATGACGCAAGTCATCAATATGCAGCGATATCAAGCAGAGACCGAAAAAGGGCGATGATTGCATGAAGCGTTGCGAGAGTGCGTTCATCCTGTTCTGCACAAATGTTGCGAAGACCACCAGGCCACCCAGGGATCACAGTATTCAAGGGCCCAATGAAGAAATGGTCTCAGGCCAACCTATCCAAAACGATCACCCAACAATGGAAAGTACTCCTATGGTCAGTAAAAACCATACAAATCCCATCAGCCATTTACAAGCCATTGTGCCCCACATCACCATTAATAGTGCCGATGATGAACTGATGAGCATTGCATCCAGATCATGAATCAGTTTTGTCTTCTCAATTCGATTTTGTGGGTCTGAACACTGCTATTCCCCAACAGCAATATTCCCCTTCGGATGTGTCCCCTGTAAGTTGTTTCAATGTTCTCGAGACGGTCATTCCTGGACTATTTTGGATAGGCTTTACCTCGAAAACCTGACAACATCAAGTGATGGATCAATGGAGGATCCAAACCGTCATCACCCACGTTAACTACATTCGCTCCCTTGAACTGTGCGCCAGTTGATTTCTCATCTGTTGTGTCATGTGCCAGTGACAGATTCGAGTCGCAGGGCACGCAGCCAGCGCATGGTTGAATATGAAGTCAATTGCTTGTGGTCAATGAATCTGACATGATCACCATTCTGCCCATTGAGCCCAGTATACAGGTGCACAGATGAAATGCTGCCATATCCTTTATCTGGGACCTTCAACATCGGATATAACCCCATGATTCCATGGCATCTTCCTCATCTGGATTAGCATCAGGAGCTAGATGTGGTAAGTCATCATCTTGAGTTTCTGAAATTTGCACGTTGAATTGTGGTCCTCATCCCCCCTCTTTCTGCTTCTGAACCATTTTGGGATCATCAGACAGAGGTCTGTTTCCCTTGTACTCCACCTCAGTTAACTGACCATTCGGCGCTAACGGTACAAGTGGAATGGACCAGCGATAAATTAACAAGACATGTCTATCTCTCACATACCACAACCTATTTCTGATGGTTTTCCAGGTACTACAATCATTCTGCCTTTACTCCAAGTTTTTAAAACAGAGTCCTCCGCATTCACTGTCCCCTTCTCCATCCATTCCATCACTCCTGCTTTCACCACCATCCATTCTGTCACTCCCGCTTTCACCACCATTTGTCCCATTGCCACCTCCATCACATTCATAGGTCAACCGTTTCGTTTTTCATCGTTCCAATTGTTTGTCTGTCCCTCATTTCACTACACCCCATCCTCTGTTTCATCACTCCTGTGCTTCCTGTTCCACTCCTTGCTTGTCTGCACTGTCTTATTGTGGTGTAGATTGTTTGTTTTTGCTTTGGACAGCATTGGCTACGATGGCCATTTATTTATCTTTGCTTTCATTTTCCTGTTCACACCACCCCATTCCCCTTCGCGCATAACTAGGAGGTCATGACCTAAGTCCTGTGTGGGGGGGATATTCATTTCTTCATCTCTGTTTTATTTTTGCATTTTCATTTTCATATTTTTCATATTTTCATGCATCAAAAGTGGATTTCCACGACCGCCCACATACTCTTTTGATTCACCACACGTTCAATTTTGCCATGTCTACTTTTCTCGTACCATCTCGCCATCTTGTTATGTTGTGCCTATGTGCCAATGATCTTGTTCAACCGTTTCACTCGCTGCCATCATTGCTGTGCCTATGTGCCAGCAATCTCATTTTGTTTGTTGTTGTGTTGTGCCCATGTGCCAATAATCTCATTTCATTCTCGCTGTCATTGCCGCTGTGCCCATGTGCCAGCAATCTGTTTCGTCTCTACTGCTCCGTCCTGTCTCGCTGTTTCACCGTTGTGCCCATGTGCCAATGATCTTGTTCTGTTCCACTTGCCATCATCGTGTTGTGCCTGTGTGCCAACAATTCCATTCTGTTCTCGCCATCATTGTTGTGCCCATGTGCCAACTATCTGACTCCATTCCATCTTGTCTCGTTTAGATCTGTCTCCATCATCGTTAACTTCTCATATCTCACCCATCATGTATGTTCATCGTTTGTTTCACCCATGCTCTAAGATATTTTCATTCTGTTTTCTTTTGTTTTTGTTATGATTCTGTCCAACCATTTTGTTTTGTCCCATCCCATTTTTATCACATGCCCATTCTGTTTTCATTACGCATTATTCCCGCGCCAGTTTCGTTTCATCACGCTTGGACCCACTCCATCAAGTCATGCCTTGTTTTTGGCCCGCTCTGTTTCGATTTTGTTCATGTCACATTTTTTTTATTTCATTGTCATCATGTCCATTTATTTCATCACACCCTGTTTCGCTTCGCTTCTGCCCTGTTTTGGTCTTGTTGAGTCGATGTGTTTTAGTTGTTTTCGTTTTCCCTCGCTTCTTATTCCATTCCGTCGTCGTCAAAACATCAACAAGGAAATACTGCCAAATGAAAAGATGTCGAAAGTCGATCGAAGAAGACAAGTCAGGTCAGACTCCTGCATTAGTTCATTCTCATCTCGTTTTGCCTCGTTTTGCTCAATCCAGACACATACACCAACATGTCACCAATACTGAACCACACCCATTCCCAATCAAACATCGTTTCCGTCATTGTTGACTCATCATGCCCTGTTTCACATCATCCTGCACATATCCCATTGTTGAAATGGTGACTTTCAAACTCTGTTTCACAGCCACCAGTTCTAGATTGTATCATGTGTCTTCATAGACCATGTCACATGACCTATTACAAGAATGTTCTAGATGTTTCTTTATAGAACATTCTACGAAGTTCTTCTTATCTTTTATTCTATTCTTATCATCTCTCTGATTGGTTTAGATAAGAGATACATATGCTATTCGCTAGTTAAGACATAGCCTTTACTGCGGATGACTGATACACTTACTAATGCTCCATAAGCCATTTAGTAATCATTCTATGGAACATTCTATATGTACATAAGTACATACAGTGTTGTTAGTATAAAAGTGGTCTATCGCCGCTCTAGTAATAACAAGCTGGTTATCTATCTTATCAGATCAGATCAAGCTTGCTTCCTAGTAAGTCTTCTACTAGAGAATACTTCCATTACTTGTTGTTGGTTACCCTTAGCCTTTGCACCTTAGAAGGTCACACTTCTAAACCCGTTTCATTGTGCCCTTCTTATTCCATCCTCTTTGTGTCATTTCATTTCGCTCCGTTTTGTTTTCACTACATGCCATTCCATTTTTGTCTCACTGGTTTTCGTTTTCATCTCGTTCCGTCATGCACTCTTTGTTTCCATCACACCTCGCATCCCGTTTTCAATCACAAACATGTCATTTTCATACCGCTCTTTTCATTTTTGTTATATTTTGCTGTGTTTTTCATCCCGTTTGTTTATTTTCCCATCATGTTGTATTGTTTTGTTTCAATTTCTTGTTGAATCATTTGTTTTTGTCTTGTTCCATTCCATTTTCGCCAAACGTCAAGGAAATACCACTGGTAGAAAAGATGTCAAAAGACAATCAAAGAAGGCAAGTTGAGTCGGATGCTTGCACCTCAGATCACTCAGCAGGCGTAGACGTGAAAGCAGCACAATGAAGACAAGTTGGGTCGGAATCCCGCAATGTGTACCATTTTCTCTTTGTTATTCAGTCGAACTTACCATTTCTCATTTCATTTAGTGTTTTCTGTTTGTTTCTTTTTCATTCTTGTTTAGCCCAACGTGGACACAGACACGCAACACACGTATTCATCGAGTCATGCTACGTCCCACCTGTCGTTTTTTGTTTTCATTTCAACAATTTCAATTTAGTCTCTTCATTTTCATTTTGATGTTTCATTTTCACCCTTGTTTAGTTCGATTCGAACACGGCCGTTATTATTGTTTCGTTTAGCTGGTCTCGAACATGCTCAGCACGGATACAGACACGAATACCAACAAGGAGATCAATGTGGAGATCGATGCACATCATCAGGAGCAGACAGTCAGTGCTTTACAGGACTCAACGACCTACACACCATGGACTTCCCACACTGTTTGACGTTGTTCAGACGTGATAGATGACACATTCATGTGACACACCCTCCCAGTCATCACCACCATACTTGCACTCAATCCCGTCGTTTCCGTTGTCATGCAGCCAAGTTCTGTGCGGACCCCATAGTCACGCCATACCATCATTAGTCACACTCTGATCAGTTCCGAGTCAAGGCACACGCATCACATCATGTCAACTGCTATCTTGTCGCTACACCCCCCCCTCCTTGACAGCTTCGCCCATCAGCTGACTGGGGACAGTCAGTAGCCAAGTCCTATGTGGATGTAGAGCGCTGGAATGCTCTGAGGTGGTATGGACCCATTCCGACATGCCCCTGGTTGATCCCATTCACCCGTTTCCCATGTTCTGATGTGTTTTCCTGCATTCTGACCCCTTCCTATCGTCCCGGCTATTGTTCTGAGTCCATTCCATGACCAGAACCATTTTCCCACACATCTGACAAGGTTGGGGTGCTTTGTTTATAGTTTTCATTTATTTTCACTTTGTTTTAGGCTTTATTTACAGTTCGTTTAGCCTTCATTAGTAGTTTTTTAGCTGTTCCGGGTGTTCTCAAGGACTATAGTAAAAATCCTGTAGCTCATTACTGAGCAGCAAGTGATGCTTTCTACCATGCATTTTTCACCACACACGCACATCCCGCTCATCATCTCTTGTCGTCCCATTGCTCGTCTTGTTGTCTCATCCCACCTACACACATTCCCCTCATTTGGTCTGCTTTCCTGTGCTCTGGACCTCTCATTCTGAGCTCGAAAATGCTCGGAAACCTCTTTTCATCACTTGGGACTTTCAACACTTGCCTCCCCTGCCCACAAAGGATCCCTGGGACATATCCCACCTTGCACAAACCCTTAGCAGACCATTTCTGCTATCTACAACAGGGACAGGACACGTCAGGAGATGGGGGTTGGATGTGGTTGGGACAGGGACAGGGATGGGGTCAGGAGAGGAGAGTCATTCGGCGGAGATGGGGTAAGGGGTGCTGATAATGGAGGTTCGGTGGGATCATCAGGAGTGAAAGAGGGAAGGAGATCCTGGAGAACCAGGTGAGTGGATATGTGACAACATGGTTGGAAATGGGGAAGGGCTGCTCGGAGCAGAGTCCAGAACTCAGGGAGTGAGGGATATGGCGGGGGTGGCACGCCTCCCAGTGAAGGGTCTTGCAGGGAAAGAGGAAGGGCGCCTGGTCTGAAAGGGGTTCTGGTAGAGAGCAAACATCTCGAGGTAAGCATCATGCTGGGATTCTAGCATTCCCTCCCAAAGAGGACGAATAATATGCCAAAGTTCATCAGCAGGAAGAAGTGCAATCGCGCCTGAAAAGTGAGAGTGAAGGAGAATGTCAAAGTGACAATGGTAACAAAAATCATGAAGAATATCATTTATAGAAGATCAAAGTGTTGGAGAAGAATTATGGTCCATAGAGATGAAAAGAGCAAGACAAGTGTAGGTGAGATAAATTCGAATACCATTATACAAAGGAGTAGAAAAATGTTGAGGAGGAGAAGCAGTAAAAACTGCTTGTTCGACAGAAGCCAAAAGAGAAGGGGATTTGAGAACATTGGCGAACAGAATATTACGAATGGGGGTGTCAAAGAGGTTTGGGACAATATGGTCAAAAGGTGGGAATGAAAGGGATTCAGAGGGTTCGCAGAAAATGATACAAGACGTTGCAGAGGGCATGGGGAACTAAGGAGAGAAATGAAGAGGATTTCTTTGTTTATAAGCAGTAAGGAGGGTGGTGGCATGAGAGAGGTTTCTTTCGGATTCCCAGATGTTCTCCAACAAAGGCCAACCTTTCCAGGCCACGAGGTACTGACGACGACCATGAGTTCCTTGGTGTGAGAGAATTTCCGAGACTTTGTACTCTTCTTTGCCTTCTATCTCCTCAGGGGGTGGAAATAGGAAGTTCGGGCCATGTTCGGCAGTCTCCTGATAGAAGGATAAGCAAGAGGCATGGAACATGTTGTGGATGCGCCACGTGGAGGGGAGGCGGATTTTGTAAGCTACCAGAGATAGTACCTGAGTGATTTCAAAGGGGCCTTCTCGACAAGGGGCGAGTTTTCAAGAAGGGTAGCGGAGGTGAAGATTTTTGTTGTCCAGCCAGACCTTATCTCTAACTTTCCAGGGCACGAATCAGGAAGAGAAATGTTCCTTCATGAGGTGTTGCACCTTATGGTATGCTTCTAGAGCTTCCTTGCATGCTTTGGATAAGAGAGATAAATGTTCTTCCAGACTGGGGAGGGAAGTCCTTCTGATAGGAGGGTAAGCTCAGGGTTCGTACCCCAAGATAAGGAAGAAGGGAGTGCGTCCAGTAACAGAGTGGACAAAGGAGTTGTAGCAAAACTCTGCCATGGGGAGTAAGTTGGCTCAGATATCATCAGTCTTTCCTTCACAGAAGATGTGAAGATAGGTCTTGAGCTCCTGATTCACTCGTTCAGTTTCTCCATCCATCTGAGGGTGATAAGCAGAGGAGAGGGCGAGATCATACTGTAAGAGATGATCCAGTTCTCTGGTGAAGGAAGAGGCGAAGTTTGGGCCACAGTCAGAGATACATCAGTCATGAAGGCCAAATCTGGGGAAGATGTTTTTAAAAAAAAGGGTAGTGATATTGGTGGCTAAGGCAGTTTTATGGCAAGGGAGTAAAATCAACATCCCCTTTGTAAGGCCATGGTTGACCATGACCAGAATGGAATCAAAGGCAAGGGTGGAGGAGGGAGGAAGATTGGTGATAAGGTTCATAGAGATCTGCTGAAAGGGTCGAGAAGCAGAGGAAGATAGGGGCGAAAGAGGGGGAGCAGATGGATGGGTATTTACTTTGTCGGCTTGGCAAGTGCCACAGCCCTGTACAAAATGACAGACGAAAGAAGAAAGGCCAGGCCACCAATAATTGCGACAAAGAAGATTCTGAGTATGTAAAATTCCACCATGGCCTCCCACAGGGGACTCATGGGTGGAGCAAACAATATCAGCACAAAGAGAGGAAGGAACATAGAGGCATCCCTTGAAATACAATTTGGAATCTGAAAAGGACCAGTCAGTTAACGAGGAACAAGGAAGAAGGGAAGTGCCCTCATTAAGGGTGGCAAGGGCGGCCGAAGTGAAAGGGTCAGACGCAGTAAGAGAAGCAAGTTTATCAAAAATGGCAATATCAAGGGTGTTCACAAAGAGGGAGTTAGGAAGAAGAGTGACATCTGAATTATCAGAAGAGATATCAATATCGTGGCAACAGAATAGGACATCACTGGGAGCCATAGCGGAGGCGGGGAGATGAGTAAAATGATGGTCAAAGTCCTGTAAAAAGAATTGCCAGTGGGCATGGCATCAAGACAGTTTGTGGGGTTGGCAGAAGTAAGTGAGGTTTTTATGATTGGTGAGAATGGTGATGGGGCAACTGGTTTCTTGGAGATAGTAATGCCATTCTTCAAGAGCATGGATGACGGCAAGGAGTTCTCGATCATAGATGTTGTAGTTCCACTCAGCAGGGGAGAAGGTGCAGGAGAGGTAGGCACAAGGGTGAAGGTCACTGTTGCTATCCGGTTGCATGAGGACGGCACCAGAAGTGGTAAGGGAAGTGTCAGTCATGACAGTAAAAGGATGGGATACATCAGGCATGGAGAGGACCAAGTGAGTGAGGAAAGCTGATTGGAGGGAGTGAAAGGCAGAGTCACAGGAGGGGTCCAGTTCCACACAAGATTTTTCTTGGTGAGATCAATGAGGGAACAAGCGATGGAGGAGAAGTTTGGGATAAACTTTTGGTAGAAGTTACAAAATCCCAGGAAAGAGCGGATAGCTTTAACGGAGTGGGGAGAAGATCAGTTTTCAATGGCAGTGAGTTTAGTGGGGTCCATGGAGATCTCTCATTCACGAATGACGAGTCTGAGGAACTTAACTTCTCAAGCAGTGAATGTGCATTTCTTGAGTTTAAGGTAGAGTTTATGTTCCTGGAAACATTGTAGCACCTTTCAGACTAATGACCAGTGAAGTTCCATATCATTGCCATAGTGGATGAGGAAGTTGTTGATGTAAATGATGAGCCATCCTTCAGCAATGAAGTTGGCAAAGATCCGATGCATTAGAGCTTGGAAGGTGGCGGGGGCATTACAGAAACCAAAAAACATCATGTTGGGTTCAAACAGTCTGTCAGGGGTGATGAAGGTGGCCTTTCATCAGTCTTCAGGTTGAATGAGGACATTATTATATCGCCAGCGGATGTCCAACTTGGTGAAAATGGAGGAGGTCTTGAGTTTATCGACAAGATCGGGAATACGGGGTAGGGGATAGGGGTTCTTCACAGTGTGTTCATTGAGGTATCTATAGTCCTGGCAGGGTCTAAGAGAGCCGTCTTTCTTTGGCATGAAGAAGAATGGGGAAGCTTGTGGCGACTGGGAATGGGAAATTCGTCCATTTTCTAAGTTTTCCTTTATAAACTCAGAGCAGACTTTGCATTCTTTTGGATTTAAGGAGTAAGTCTTGGCTATCTTTGGCACAAATGACTCCTTTAATTTGATGGTGTGATCAATGTCTCAGGAAGGGGGAAGTTTGTCAATGGGAGGTTTCACAAATATGTTGGTGAATTCGGACACCTGTGGTGGAAGAGTGATGGAGGGTTTCTCGGCAGCAATAGCAGCTTCAGTGGAAATGGTGGTCTTTTGAAGGGCAAGGAGAAGAAGACCAAAAGTGATGTTGGGGCATTTATGATAGGTTCATTTCTCCAGGTAGCGGATAAGGTATCGTTGTTCCACGACTTCATTGGTGTTATTGCTACAAGAGATGAGAGAGGGGAGGGTTACCATCCCAGTAGTCCAATCTATTTGGGGGTTGAACTTTCGGAGCCAAGGAAGACTGAGGATAATGTTTTCCTTTCCGCAGTCAATAATGTATAGTTTAAGGGGAGCAGAGAAATCTTGGAGGGCGAGGGTAACTGTGGCGAGGAAGCCAATGATGCCGTTTTTGTTGGGGATCCTGTCCACATTATTTATGGCAAGGGGTTTAGAAAGACGAGTGGTTGGGAGAGAGTGTTTTAGGATGAGTTTTCAATTAATGAAATTTCCAGAAGCGCCACTATTGATGAGGGCCTTCGTTTCAATGATTTAAGACAGGCAGGATAGCGAAACTGGAATGATAATAGATTTCACATGTGGAGTGGTACAGATTACAGGAGCCAGTCATAAAGGAGATGGAGGGCTAGACATTGTACTAACTCTCTGTTTTAAAAATCCTCGGATGGAGCGGTCTCTTCTTCTACTGTAGCAGCAGCGACAAACATTTCTTCTTTAGAAGGGGATTCAGGGACTTCTTCATAAACTGTCCTAAGAACTTTAAGTATCTCTTCCTTTGAGACATTCCTGGATGTGGTGATTTCATTGACATATTACCCTAAAGCAGAGGGCTGAGGGCGACAAGGAGGAGTGGGGGCGGGAGCAGAGGGACGTGGAGTGGGAGTGTAGCGGGGGGAAGTCTGATGGGAATTTCCTTGATTGTCCGGGCAAGGATGTTTTGAGGTGTGACAGCCAACCTTGTGGCGGATAAAACATTGGTTTTCTTGAAGATGATGGGCTTATTCAACAGGGGATATTTTAATAGTATCGACATCTATTGCATTAGGATTGCGAGGGGGGTGAGAAAAGTTACCCCTTCCTCCAGAAAGGATATCGTCAATACGCCTTTGCTGGGCATGGTATTTAGAGGCCTGTGTTATCCACTCTTTGGCAGTAGTGGACTGGTTCTGTTGGAAGAGGATCATCTTAACCAAGTTTCGATCTATCCTGGAGGCAAGGATATCGAGGAGGGCTTCATTATCTGTGATGCCAGCTCGTCTGGCAAGAAGCTAAAATTTGGATATGTATTTCTGGAACCCATGTTCCTTGTCACGGTAGTTTTGTTCCAGGAGGCGGAGAGCTCGTCTTGCCTCAGTCGCAATATTGTAGGGAAAAAAGGTGGAGGTGAAGTCTTCCTCAAGCTTTGCAAAGGTAATTTCTTTGGCTGGTCCAGTGATAAGTTTCTTATACCACGCTTCTGCAAAAGGGAGTCCATTTCCCTTAGTCATTTTATTCAATAGTACAAGGACCTTCTTGTCATCTGGGTACAAAGCATCGTTCATCTTAAAATAGGCCTTCATGGCCATCAACCAGTGATTTGCTTCGGTGCTAAGCCCGGAAAAATCCTTGGGCAATCCTGCCTTTAATTCTGAAGGCATCTCATCATCAGGTAGAGGGAGTTCTGGTTCGGGGGAGGGGGAGCACAGGGGTGGGGTAGGCAGATTGAAAGACTGAGCAAGCTTCTCAGCGATTCTTTCTATCCGGGCCTGGTGTTCTGTCTCAGTAGTGGGGTGAGGTGGAAGATGAGGGAGAGTGGGATGGGAAGAAGAGGAAGTGATTTGTTGGGGGGATTCATCATCAGAGGAGGGCGCTCGAAATCTTCTGGAGGAGGAAATGGTGGGCGGTCTGCTAGCCGGCAGAGGGCAGGGGATGAGCTAGTTCTTTTGTTACGCTAGAGCATTCTTGCTCCACTACAAACAGTAATCTTCTCGACTCCACCCACATGATAGTCAACTAGATGTTGTTGGGGCTCATGAGGTATACGCCCCAAGGCAATGTCGAGGATCTCATGAAGAGTCACGTCAAGACGTTCCAAGGGTTTCGAGTTGTAGGTCAATGACAAGACCTAAAGGATGACTCAGAGAGGGTCTCGCTCACAAGCAGAGGCAGATGGAACTAGAATGCTACAATTGCACAGAACTAGCTAAGGGACACCATTGTAATATGAAGGGTATTTATACCGTAAGGCAGAGGGCATAGACCATGCTGTGTTCATAGTAGTGAAAGAGAGGAAGATATAACGGGAAAGGAGACACGTAATACAAGACCAGGAGAAGACATAGAAGGAGAACAAAAGAGATGTGTAATACATCGTCAAAGAAGAATAAAAAAGGAAGGGAACAAAAAGAAAAGAATTATCACAAAGGATCATTGATGACGAAAGCATCTTCCCCTACCAGATGAATGGAAAAACAAATGCAACATAGAGTATAGGACATCTCCACTGACGGAATACCTTTAGGTTCAACCTGAATCATAACACCTGGAGCATTCATAATATGTTTCACACCTCCCTCTTATCGTCCTATCATGAAAATGCCATTCACAGACCCAATTTCCCTGCTCCACCTCCAGACCTTATAGAAGGTGAAGAGGAGTATGAAATACTGTGGATTCTACACCACAGAGGCCCATGAAACAACCATATGTTCCTGATCCAATGGAAAGGATATACAGCTGAAGAAGATAGCTGGATTCCAGAACAGAAATTAAAACATGCTAAGTCTACTCTCCTCACCTATAAAAAACTCCACCCCTCCATCTTCTCTCTTTAGTCTCCTCTGTTTTCCACTTCCAACAAACAAAATGTCTCCTTACATTCATACTTACCTAGAAATGTCTTCCATCTCTTCTGTCTCCTCAATTTCCCCTTCTACCCTGTTCCAATCCCTCTCCCCCATGCCCCCTTGCAAATCCCCCTCCTCCCCTTATCACAGTGGCCTCATCCCTCCCATCAGTCCCCTCCGACAGGAACCCACCAGAGCTGAGGACTTTGACTTC
The DNA here is from genome assembly GCA_038090015.1 of Leccinellum albellum. Lineage (NCBI taxonomy): Eukaryota > Fungi > Basidiomycota > Agaricomycetes > Boletales > Boletaceae > Leccinellum > Leccinellum albellum. The sequence goes on along the minus strand of JBBPLX010000444.1, from coordinate 6,867 downwards.
AATGTCATAGAAGTCATGACCTTCGAATGCATCCCCTCTCCTCCTTCTTCCCTCTCCATTGAGGATCACATCAACTAGCACCCCATGTTCCCAGTACATCCCCCTCTTTTTATCCATCACCCTGTTACCTCTGTTGACATTCCCCAAAGTGCCCAGAGGTTCTGCTCCCAGGAATACTTCAACAAGACTATGGTGAAACTTCACCTTTATCTGCAAGACTCCTAATACATCCAACCCATCAATGTCCATGTGGGTGTAGATTCTCCCCTCCTTGCCCTCTATAATGCTTTCATTTATACCTCCCAACTGGGTCCCATTGCTGAGAAGCTGGCTGAATCCTCGGATGCAGATACCATCTTTCTTACTGACTGTTATGATTCAGGTTGAACCTGAAGGTATCCCATCAGTGGAGATGTCTTACATCTTATGTCACATTTATTTTTCTGTTTATCTTGTAGGTGAAGATGCCTTTGTCATTGATAACCCTTTGTAATACTTCTTTTCTTTTCTCTATCATTCCATTCCTTTTCTGCTTTCCTCCGTTATTGTATTATGCATCCTTTTTGTCTTCCTCTTTTGTCTCTCTCTGTTCTTGTCTTACGCATCCCTCTTCCTTTTATGTCTTTCTCTCATTCACTACTATGAACACAGCATGGTCTATGCACCCTACCTTATGGTATAAATACCCCTCATAGTATGATGGTGTCCTTCAGCTAGTTCTGTGCAATTGTAGTGTTCTAGTTCCATCTGCCTCCGCTTGCGAGCAAGACTCTCTCTGAGTCCTCCCTAAGGCTTTGACATTAGCCTTCAACTCGAAACCCTTGAAATGTCTTGATGTGACTCTTCGTGAGATCATCGACGTTGCCTTGCGGCATATACCTCGTGAGCCCCAACAATGTCAACAGTTGACTCATTGTATGGGTAGAGTCGGGAAGACTACCATTTGTAGTAGAGCAGAACGCTCCTGCATAACAAAAGAACTACTTGTCCCCTGCCCTCTGCTGGCTAGCAGATCACCCACCATTTCCTTCTCTGGCTGCTTCCGTGCTCCCTCCTCTGACGACAAAACCCCCTGATGAATTGCTTCCTCTTCTTCTCACCCTTCCCTTTCTCGACTTCTGCCTCACCCTGCTACTGAGGCAGAGCACCAAGCTTAGATTGAGAGGATTGCCGAGAAATTTTCCAGAGCAATCGATCCACCCACTTCCCCTCCATGCTCCCCATCCCCTGAACTGGAACCTGCCTCCCTCCCTGATGATGAGATGCCCTCTGAATTGAAAGCCAGACTGCCTGAGGATTTTTCCGGGCTTAGCACTGAGGCTAACTATTGGTTGATGGCCATGAAGGCCTACTTTAAGATGAACAATGCACTCTATCCTGATGATAAGAAGGTGCTGGTCCTTTTGAATAAGATGACAAAGGGAAACGGACTCCCTTTCGCCGAAGCCTGGTACAAAAAGATAGACATAGGCCCGGCCAACAAAATTACTTTCACTAAACTCATTGAAGACTTCACTGCTACCTTTTTGCCCTACAACATTGCTACTGAGGCACGATGTGCTCGTCACCTCCTGAAACAGAACTACTGCAATAAGGAACATGGGTTCCAGAAATACATCTCTGAATTCCAACTCCTTGCCAGACGAGCTGGCATCACCGATAATGAAACCCTCCTCGACATCCTTGCCTCTGGGATGGATTGTAACCTGGTTAGGATAATCCTTTCCCAACAGAATCAGCCCACTACCATGAAGGAGTGGATTACGCAGGCCTCTAAATATCACACCCAACAAAGGCATATTGATGATATCTTGTCTGCAGGAAAGGGTAACTTTTCTCACCCCCCTTGCGATCCCAACACCATGGACATTGACGCCATTAGAATGTCCCCCATCAAACAAGCTCAACACATGAGGGAAGACCGATGCTTCATCTGCTATAAGGTTGGTTGCCATACCTCAAAGCACCCTTGTCTGAATAATCGCGGACCATCACATCAGATCTCTGCTTGATACACTCCTTCTCCTTGCACCCCTGCTCCCACTCCTGCTTTCCCTCATCACCCTTAGCCCTCTGCCCTAGGGCAATACGTTAATGAGATCACCATGTCCAGGAACGTCTCCAAGGAGGAGATACTCAAGGTTCTGAGGACAGTTTACAAAGAGGTCCCCAAACCTCCTGCTGAAGAAGAAACATCTGTTGCTGCTGCCATGGTAGAAGAAGCCGCCCCTTCTGAGGATTTTTGAAATGGAGAGTTAGTATGACATCTAGCCCTCCTTCTCCTTTACAACTGGCCCCTGTAATCTGGACCACCCCTCATGCGAAATCTATTATCATTTCTGTGTTGCTATCCTGTCCATCTCAAATTGTCGAACGAAAGCCCTTATTGACAGTGGAGCCTCAGGAAACTTCATTGATCAAAAGCTCATCACCAAGTATTCTCTTCCGGTTACTCGTCTCTCCAAACCCCTTGCTGTTAATAACATCGATGGAACCCCTAACAAGAATGGAGTTATCCGCTCACTCACTATCATCACTCTTGCCCTTCAGGACTTTTCTGCCCCTTTAAAGTTATATGTCATTGATTGTGGAAAGGAAAACATTATTTTAGGTCTTCCCTGGCTTCAGAAATTCAATCCCCAGATAGACTGGACTACCGGGACTATTAACCTTCCCTCTCTTATCTCTTGTTGCAAAGACACTGATGAAGTTGTCGAACAATGATACCTTGTCCACTACCTAGAGAAACAATCTTACCATAAGTGCCCTGATGTCACCTTCCGTCTTCTTCCTCTTGCCCTCTAAAAGACCACTATTTCCACCGAAGCTGCCATAGCCACTGAGAAACCCTCTGTCATCCTTCCTCCATAGTTGTCTGAGTTTGCCAACGTATTCGCGAAACCCCCCATTGATGAACTTCCCCCATCCTGAGACATTGACCATACAATTGAACTGAAAGAGTCATTTCTTCCTAAGGTCACCAAGACATACTCCCTGAACCCAAAGGAACAAGAAGTCTGTTCTGAGTTTATAAAGGAAAACTTGGAAAACGGACAAATCTCCCACTCCCAGTCCCCCCAAGTGTCCCCTTTCTTCTTTGTCCCAATGAAAAACATCTTCCTTTGCCCCTGCCAAGACTATCGATACTGATACCTTAACGAGCACACCATAAAGAATGCCTACCCTCTTCCCCACATCCCCAACCTCATTGATAAACTCAAGACCTCCTCCAAAGTTTTCACCAAGTTGGACATATGTTGGGGATACAACAATGTCCTTATTCACCCTGAAGATTGATGGAAGGCCGTCTTCATCACTCCTGATGGGCTTTTTGAACCCAACGTAATGTTTTTTTGGTTTCTGTAACACTCCCGCCACTTTCCAAGCCTTGATGCATTGGATCTTTGCTGACTTTATTGCCGAAGGATGGCTTATCATCTACATTGACAATTTCCTCATTCACTGCGGTGATGACATGGAGCTTTACTGGTCCTTGATTTGCAAAGTGCTACAGCGTTTTCAGGAATACAAGTTATACCTAAAACTTGAGAAATGCACCTTCGCTGCTCAAGAAGTGGAATTTCTCAGGCTTGTCATTTGTGAATGCCAGATCTCCATGGACCCCACCAAACTAACTGCCATCTAAAACTAGTCCCCTCCCCACTCCATCAAAGCTGTTCGCTCTTTCCTCAGATTTTGCAATTTCTACCGAAAATTTATCCCCAACTTCTCCTCTGTAGTGAGACCCCTCATCGACCTCACTAAGAAAGATTTAGTGTGGAATTGGTCCCCCTCCTGCGATGCTGCCTTCTGCTCCCTTCAGTCGGCTTTCCTCTCACGACCTGTTCTCTCCATGCCGGATGTATCACACCCCTTTACTGTTGTAAAGATGCTGTCAGGGTCGACAGGGTGTGCAAGGTGTTCGTCCAAGGGGTCCTGTAGGCTCAGCAGAGGGTGGACAAGGTAGTCCGGGCGTCAGTAGCTACCTAGACAGCACTTCGGAGGTGGTCTGGTGTGGAACAGAATGAGAAAAAGGGCAGACCATGTGTCGGACCGCGAGTAAAGGGAGGGGAGATGGAGTAAGAAAGTGAATAACATGTGGAACGAGGCGTGGACGAGGAGACTAGTTAGTGTCAACGACGAATACGACAGCTACTTAACGAGGATTGGACGGATTGAAACGAGACGGTCAGACGGTACGACCAGTGAGAATGAGACGGAACTAAGCATGACAAGAGCGAGACAAGACGTGACGAGACGAGGTGTTAGCGCCTGCTGCGTGCGAGGCCACTAACTGGAACAAGATAACGACGAGGTGGAATGGGACGAGTTCATTGGCAACGAGCACAACGATGACGAGGACGAAAATGACGAGGCGACGAGTGATTAGATGGCTGTGACGCGAGATGAAAGATGTATTGCAAGATGGCCTGAAGGCAGATATAAGGATGCCCGGTATAAACCGAGGCGATGACAAATGATCATACATCAGGAAATTCACACATTCCTTACTCATACTTATAGCTACTTATTTTGCACTTAGTACACATAATTATTCAGGTGGTGGATAAGCAGTCTAAGCAGATCCCGTTGCTTATTATTCACTTAAATTTGCTTAATTCACGCTTGCCAGATACTTAGAGAGTCAACACAAAATGGATATTGGGTAAAATTAAGAAAAAAAGAAAAGAAAGTAACAAAGTTGGTCAAGTAAAAAATTAGGTCTCTTCGACGTTGCGTCCCATTCCCGCCGTCGTCGTTGTCGTGTCATGGCATGTCGGTGCCACGGCGTGTTGTCGTTGTCATTGTTGTTGTCGACATCCCGTCCCGTTCCCGTTCCCATCATTCCTGTTCCCGTCGCCGTTGTCATTGTGTTTTGGCATGCTGGTGCCATGGCGTGTCGTCGTCATCCCATCTCATTCCCTCCGTTCCCATTGTCGTCGTCCCGTCCTGTCCTGTTCCCCTCCGTTCCTGCCGTCGTCACGTCGTGGTATGCCGTCGCGTCAGTTGACGCGTTGGGTGCCATGTCGCGTCGTTCGTCGTTGTCGTTGTCATCCCGTCCGGTTCCCGTCATCATCGTCGTTGTCGTCATCATAGCAGCGGTGGTGGCAGCAGCGTTGCGTGGTGGCAGCAGCGGCATGGTGGTGGTGGTGGCTCCGTTCGTCGTCGTCATGAGTGAGAGAGGAGGGGTGATGAACGACGTCAAAAATATTTGAACTCAGCCAGCGTCACGTGATGCCATCGCTCGAAATTCACCAAGTCCCGCCAGATTGGAAGTATTTCGTTTACTACTTAACTACTTAGATGTCACCGCAGCGACAATGATGGTAAGCTCATCTCCTTGCCTCCTCACCTCCCCTCAGCACGACACATCGATGGACGACGCAACAACGCCATGACGATGACAACGTCATCATCATCCTCTCCCTTTCTCCCTCTCTCTCTCCCTCTCCACTCGCTCCCGCTCCCGCACCACGCCAACGACGTGACGACTCCGCGTCCCCTCCCTCTCCCTCTCCCTCTCCCTCTCCTGCGCACCTAACACAACGACAACGGTCGGACGCGGATGACGACCCGTCTGCGTCCCTCTCCCTCCCTCCCTCTCTCTCTCTCTCTCCCTCCCTCCCTCCCTCTCTCTCCTGCTCTCTCTCCGCTCTCCCGCTCTCCCTCTCCCTCTCCTCCGCACCTGACGCGACGACAACGGTTGGATGCGGATGACAACCCGTCCGCGTCCCCTCCCTCTGTCCGCGTCGACGAACACGCAAGGGCACCACCACCACCACCGCCACGTCGACGAACGACGCGACGACAATGACGGGAACGGGATGGGACGACGACGACGACGAACGACACGAAGTGGCACCCAACGCGTCAACTGACGCGATGGCGTACCACGACGTGACGACGACGGGAGCGGAGGGGAACAGGACGGGACGGGACGACAACATTGGATGCGGATGACGACCCGTCCGTGTCCCCTCCCTCTGTCCGCGTCGACGAACACGCAAGGGCACCACCACCACCGCCACCACCACCACGTCGACGAACGACGCGACGACAATGACGGGAACGGGATGGGACGACGACGACGACGAACGACACGACGTGGCACCCAATGCGTCAACTGACGCGATGGCATACCACGACGTGACGACGACGGGAACGGAGGGGAACAGGACGGGACGGGACGACAACGGCACGCCATGGCACCAGCATGCCACAACGTGACGACGACAACGGGAACGGGAACGGGACGGGACAGCAAGGACGACGACGGGAACGGGAACGGAACGGGATGACGACGATGACGACAGGAATGGAGGGGAACAGGACTGGACGGGACGACAACGGCATGCCATGGCACCAGCATGCCACAACGTGACGACGACGATGGGAACGGGAACGGGACGGGATGACGACAACGACAACGAACAACACGACGTGGCACCCAACGCGTCAACTGACGCGACGGCGTACCACGACGTGACGACGACGGGAGCGGAGGGGAACAGGACGGGACGGGACGACAACGACACGCCATGGCACCAGCATGCCACAACGCGACGATGACGACGGGAATGGGAACGGGAACGGGAACGGGACGATGATGACACGCCGTGGCACCGACATGCCACGACGCGACAACGACGATGGGAACGGGGGGGGGGACGGGACAGGACGGGATGACAATGACGGGCAGATTGATCATTTTTATTTACAGTCCACTTAGTTACATTTGATTGCTTGTCGTGCTTATGCATTTTTGCTTTGTTCGTTTGGACTACTTAGGTGTAATTATTTAATTGGCTTGCTTGTGAAAATGCCACAAGTGTGCCAAAGCTGAAATAAGTAATGTGTGAATTTCCT